>JBAMHX010000019.1:9525285-9540664 GCA_037177515.1 Pseudomugil tenellus
TAATAATAATAATAATAATAATAATAATAATAATAATAATAATTATTATTATTATTATTATTATTATTATTATTATTGTAATTAGTATTTTTTATTTTATTATTATTATTATTTTATATTATTTTTATCATTATTGTTATCCACATGCTGTGTAAAAAAGCTATAAAGAGAAAAATAATAAATAACATAATAACACCATTCTTTTTACATACACATTAACTGACAATAGGCTATTGCTAAGTGCTAACAAAATGTAATGTTGTAATGTAGGCTATTTGTTTGAGGTTTTTTACAAGTTAGTTTTTTTTTTTAGATTTAGGATTTATAAAAACAACATTTGAAGCCTATAAATTCAAATATAAGTAAGACATTATGTTAAATTCTCAGTAAAGTTGTAAATAAGTTTGGCTTAAAATGTGTTGCATATTGACCACGTCCAAGACTGGATATGAGGTGAAGACACCATCTTTCAAGATGTAAAATGGTAGTTGTTTTATTGATGAGAAATAGTCTAAATCCAGAAAAGTTTGATTAAAAAATCCTTTATCTGTTTTTTATTTCCTTTGAGGTAACTTCATCAAATTACTAATAGGAAATAGCAGTCATTATTTCTAAAAATTCCCCATTGGCAACTCACAAGATCAAACACGAAGTGTTTTGGTCATTAAAATGAGCTAAACCTCTTAAAAAAAAACCCTTCTGCCATGTTTGGTTGTGCTTTCCGGTGCTGCAACCTACACAGGCCTACGGTTGTGTTGTGGTTCTGGGGCAAAACGAGACCAATCCCCCCATTACTCATCATCAACCAATCACCTCAAGCATGCAAATTTCAGCTCCTTAGCAACTAAATGAAACAGGAAGTTGTTGTGATGTCACTGTTTTGAGTTCATCCCCCGTGTGGATGTGAAGTGAATCACAGAGTTTTGTTCTAAGAGAAGATAAGAGATGGTTTACAGCATGTGTACGTGCATGAGACGAGTGCACAGTCACAATGAAATATCTATGACGGCAGCCAGGAAGTCTCTGGCTGGTGCCTCGGAGCAGACAATGCCACTGAGATTACAACTACCTCTATAACTCAAGGGCTACACCAGCCATTACCATCTGGCATGTTCAGCCCGGCACGGCTATTAAGAGGCAGGGAGCTTCAAAGAGCCGCCGGCTCAGAGCCTGATGTCACCTTAACTGTAAAAATATGCTGCCTCAGGTCAAAGGTCAGACAAACCAACTGACATCATTAACTACGGCGGTACTATAGCTGTAACACACTCTTGGCAAGTATACTGTGATTTTCTGCATATTTCTTCCTGTTGAACTTGAAGAAAATAACAGAAAGTAGACACTTTTAACAGTGATCCGATTATGAAATGAAATGATCGGATAAATAATTTCCCTCAGCACTGCCTGTACATGCAGGTCATCTTCAGAGCAGAACTTGTAATGCGTGGGTGTTTGTTGGGATTTTTCCTTTCTTCATGCTACACGGTTTGCCTTTAAATGCGGTTTTGTCCCACCTGTTGGGACTTTTCTTTATCATGAAACGAAGCAGATGAGCAAGAAAGTCCAAGTTAAAAATCCCAAACTGTAACGTGTGCACCACCTACTGACCTCAGATCAGATGATGTCATGCACCGTGAACTCTTCCCCTTGCCTCGCTACACATGCAACCACTTCTCATTTGCGCAACAATGTTGCCAACTGCATCACCATTACAGGTCTGATGGTGCCATGTGTGTACAATGAATGTGTTTATGTTGGGTGTGTGTTAACATCTTAGTGTGTAAGAGAGAACATCTGTGTTGGGTTGATGAAGTCACTACATTTCTATACAGTACATGTGTTAAAGACTGTTCCTTCTGGTGATGTCTTGTTTTTGGTGTGTGTTAGCTTAAACCATTCATGTTTTTGGTGTGTGTTAGCTTAAACCACTCATGTTTTTGGTTTTTGTTAACTTAAACCACTCATGTTTTTGGTTTTTGTTAACTTAAACCACTCGTGTTTTTGGTGTGTGTTAGTTTAAACCACTCATGTTTTTGGTGTGTGTTAGCTTAAACCACTCATGTTTTTAGTTTTTGTTAACTTAAACCACTCATGTTTTTGGTTTTTGTTAACTTAAACCACTCATGTTTTTGGTGTGTGTTAACTTAAACCACTCATGTTTTTGGTGTGTGTTAGCTTAAACCACTCATGTTTTTGGTGTGTGCTAGCTTAAACCACTCATATTTTTGGTGTGTGTTAGCTTAAACCACTCATGTTTTTGGTTTTTGTTAACTTAAACCACTCATGTTTTTGGTTTTTGTTAGCTTAAACCACTCATGGTTTTGGTGTGTTAGCTTAAACCACTCATGTTTTTGGTTTTTGTTAGCTTAAACCACTCATGGTTTTGGTGTGTTAGCTTAAACCACTGTCATGTTTTCGGTTTATGTTCACTTAAACGACTAAACTGGTGTTTTTTTTAAAAAAAATATTTTTGTTTGTTGCTGAATCTCATGGCTGCAAAACGGTAAAACAAAAAGATGTTGCCAGGTCTTTAAGTTGTTCACTGAAGTCACCAGCCGCTGGTTTATGACAGATTGTTTTAACGCTTGATTAACAAGTCCAACACAAAGCCAGCCAGTTCTAGTTGGTAAACCTAAATGTTTTAAGGACATTCTCCTCTCTCTGGGAGCCACATGCACACACGTTTAAACGCTGCATTATTCTCTCGGTACAATTGAGTCATTAGGTATAATGAATCAGTCAATTTTATGAGTGAAACAGATTCTGTTATCAAAGTATTATGTGAGTTCCTTCACTTTTGTTTCAAAACCTTTGTTTTCAAGCACTGATTTGTTTTGGAGATTTGTAAAATTTTAGAATTTATTACATCTGTTCCATTAAGGTTAGATAAGAGAGAGAAATGCTGACACAAGAGCTTTCAAGCAAAAAGAGCAGGTCATCAGGATTTTAAACAATAGAAAATTCAGTAATGTGCACAAGTCTTGAGCTCCCACCATTTCTTCATGTTTAACAATAGAAAATAGATGAAGACGTTTATTGAAATGTGTGCAAAACAAACTGAACTGCATTATATGAAGAAGAAACAGGGTTAACATAATGAACTTCAAAGTCAATATTTACCGTATTCTTCAACACAGCTTTAACTATATTAACTAAGTTTCTTTCAATTTTTCTCTGGAGGTTTTAATAAAAGTTCTCCAAGTTTCTTCATGGCCTTTCTAAAGCTTTTCTTTGGATCTTGACTTTAGCTCTAATCTGTACCAAGTTCATCCAGTTGTCCTAACTCAGTTTTTTCCTCTTTTTAATTGATGTTTCTCCCTGTTACAGAGATCATCTCTGATGAGGCTCCAGTGAAAAGTAGATATACTAACTAAAGGATCAGAAGTATCCCTCCGGTCCTGTGTGAGGTCTTTTTGTTGTTGTTGTTCCTTAAGGACTCTGTAACTGTGAAGAAACTGCTCCTCTGCTGTAGGTAGTTTTACAAACCCGACATCTCTACCATTACCTTACATTTATCAAGTTTTCTCATAGTGTACACCATTCTGAGGTATACCAAGTTTTCAACTTTTTTATGCAAGTTTCACAACCATTAAACTGTATTTGTGCAAAAACACTAGTTAACGTAACTATTTTATTTGTGAAACTTTGCAAATTAAATATATGTGATGAAATAAATGGGAACAAACTTTGTGTGTATGTGACAGGCTGCTCATAACAAAGTACCTACAAAATAAACTGTTAATTCAGGTGCCTTTTTCTATTTTGGAATGATTCATTTAGCCAACGACTCTGCTTTGGAATAAGCTGACAATAGATGGATGATTCAGAAAACAGTATCGTCGCTTATCAAACAACAGTTTTATGTTTAAAAGTTAGACATCAGAAACTGATTATAAAAGTACTGTAACAAAACTAAATACAGAATGCTTTTTATCATTGTGAATACAAATAGAAGAAAAAAGCTACCCAGTACGTGATGACATATGGCAGTACTTGTATATTGCTAATTCTGACTCTGAACTTCTTCTCATTTAAAACTAATTTTCCCCACCAGACATTTATTCACATAATATCTACATGACAGCTCAGGTTTATTAAAGCCCCTGAAGGGACTCTAATTTAATGTTTTATTACAGGCTGATGCACAGGTGAAGCATCAATTGAAATACTAAACTCCATTTTACTGCCTCAGAGAGGTAATCAACATCCAGCTCATTTTGACTCTCACGTATATTTTCAGAGTTAGTATTTTTATTCCAAATCTCTGTGGATTTTGGCAGCCTTTTATGAATTTAAATTATAATTATGAGTAATATAGTTAAAAAACACATTTCTTATGTAATGTTTTTCCTCTTTTCTTACAGGCTTTTATTGCAAAACACATGTGCATCATATTACAGCATCGTTGTTGCATTGTCATGCTATTCCAATAAATAAATAAAGTCATTGATTGGTATTTCTAACTATAATCAATCCCAATGCATTTGAAAATGTGTATAATTGGATTAGAATCACACCATCAAGGGTAATGTGATTACTGTGTTACTACTTTTGAAAGGTGTAATCAAACACTCAACAATTAACCTGTAAATCTTGCAGTCAGCAGGATTTTCTTCTAACTAAACTGATCTGATCAACTGTCAATAGGACATGTATTCTAAAATTACATTAAATGCAAATTTGATGTAAAGATAATGGACTACTGTTTATTGTTGTTGTTGAAAACCGATAGTATGATGGTAACTAACTAAATAGATCTGACTCTTATATATATATAACTCTATAATTAATGACTGCAACCATAGGTATAATATAAATGAATAAATTAAGTTTATCTTCTTCCCGCTTCATTTCGAGCAAATATGTGTGTAATATATGAATTGTATACCGGTGTATATGTGTAAATATGTGTGTGTGTATATATGGGTATGTGAATGCATATATGTGTATGTTTGAGTATATGTATGCATATAGCAGCTGCACATGTACATGATATGCGCAAAGGGCATGCCCTGTTACTTAAGTATTTATTATTTATTGTCTCTTTTCTATCCTGTTATATTGTCTACTTTGTTGTTTTTCTCATGATCAACAAAATGCGGATAAATAAACCTACTACTGAAAAGTGCCAAATATAGTTAGAATACCAACATTTTTGCAGTGATTTGATATGATGTATCTACCTGAACTGGAGTTATTCTGAGATGCTTAAAGAATCAAAATGTTGTTTTAGTATTTGTTCTTTTATAATATTATTCTTTTACACTGCCACATTCTCAACATATGATATTAAACTAATTATATGACTTAAAAAATTTTTAGATGACTCTTCTTTGTAAAACAATCTTGTCATAATAAATTACAGGAAGCATTTCCAACTCATCTACAATGATGCTCCAGATATTTTGGGAAGTAATCTAATAAACCAGCATGAAGACAAATGGGATGATCATGTTTTCCACACTGCATGCAGGGAAGCTCTGATGTGTAACGTATGTAGATATGCTCACATCTGTCTTATTTTAATGCAATCAGTGATTCCAACAGGTAGGCAGTGACGTCTGCAACCACCAGCTACCCTGTCCACACCCCCCACCCCCACCGCAACGCCTGCCTCCCAGCTGCGTCCGCCGCTGTCCTGTCTGTCTGGCCGCCCGGTGTCTTGCTCCGCTCTCCGCCCCGCTCCGCTCCGCTCCCACCCCGGACCCCGAAGCCTCTGCCTCCTCGTTTACCACCCCCGGCTCCCGGACCTCTCTGAAACCCGGTGAATGCACCAGCACCAAAAAACATGACGGGCATCGCCGCTGCTTCTTTCTTCTCTAATTCCTGCAGGTTCGGAGGCTGCGGTCTCCAGTTTGAGTCTCTCGCCGAGCTCATCGTCCACATCGAGGACAATCACATCGGTGAGTTGGGGCCAGAGAGGGGGCGACGGTAGCTAGGCAGCTAACTGGTATTTGCTAGCTAGCTAGCTAGCTAAACGCAGATAGGCACGGCATTCCGCTATTCCTGATGCCCGCTCTTCGTCGAGGCTCGTCGGAGTACTAGTTTTTTTTAGTAGCTCAGACTTAAATTATTATAAAAACGAATGCTTAGTATGCAAATTACGTATCTGTGTTTCATTACGGTAAGATAGTTACCTTTGCAACGGTAAGTCGACTGTAAGGGCCGGGTATGTTTCATAGGTGTAACTAGCATCCCGGCCAGACAGCGGTTTTTCAGCTAACAGTCTGTTTACATTTCGAGGCCTGATACAGCATCTTCCAACACAACACTGGCGTGTTGAGCTGCACAGCACTCTGTCACTTAGTTACCTTTGGTTTGCCATCAAAGAATAACCATTTGCACTATATTTATTCCATCTAAAACTAGTCACTTTAGACGTGCAGTAACATAATTAGATTTTTCCATGTACAAGCCTCAACTTGTTGCATCCTTAACTAGATTTCCATCCGATACTCAACCCTAATTACTGTAATAAACCGTGCATAAATATACTTTTAGTTTACCCAACATTTAAAATAAAAGACAGAAAATAGGAATTAGACACTTCAAATAGGCTTATATGTTTTAGGCACAGCCGAAATAAGAAAAAGAAGATTAAAAAAATAAGACAGACAAGTTTGTTTTTACATTGTCAGGTGATAAAAATGCAGAAATCGAATTCAAATATGATTGAATTTGAAATTGAAAATTTCTCCTTTTTTATAGATGAGATGTAAAATATATTTGGAGGATAATTTCTTGCATTTCCTGTTAAACATCTAACAAGCATTACATAACTTTTTGAAGCGCACTCACATAAATAATCTTATGTGGTAGATTAAAGTTGAATCCTCCACATATGATAATATACACGTCTAACTACTAATCGGGGCTTATTATTTCCGGCGTGTATCCATCTTCATGAGGCTGTTTGAACGGGGTGAGGGGGTAAAATGGATGCTTCATTGAGCCAGTCTCCATGGCAACGGACTGTCTCTAACAGGGTTGGGGGCAGTACATTGGCTGAGTTATTGCACACCTGCTGTCTCACAAACAAAGAGCGCTACAGAGCCGCCAGCTGTGGTGATGACACGATGGCCCATTACATGTGGAAGATAAGTGTGTACAGATGTTAAAAAATGGTTTACAAGGTAAGCAGACTGAAGCAGATCGCAGTTCGTCACTTTTCCTTTCATACATATGCTCCTGGGATTGCTTCCAAATTAACTGAACCTGAATGCTACATTGTTTTGGTTTTTTTTTTATACCTGAATTATCATAGTTTGCAGGTATGAACAACAGTCCATCAAATAAAGAACATAATAAATAAAAAGGAAGAATTAAATGTAGTTATCTCTGTCTGACATCCCAAATGCAGCAGATCCCCAATCTGATTTACGCCCCATCTGGCTCTTAACTTGACCTTTGACTCTACCTGTCAGCGGAGCACAAAGTCAGTTTACCAGCCAGATTTTTGGGATTAATGAATTGCCCCTGTGCACGCTTTTTACCCAGGCAGGTCATGAGCAGTGTCAAGATCATGCGCAATCCAATCAATAATGTGCACCGATCAATTACCACAGGGACCAGTGTGACAGATGGGGGTGGGGGGGTAGTGGCATTTGACTCGGATACCCACCTCCTTTTGGTTTTGAAGCAGTGCAGTGGTGCATGATGGGACCTTATCAAAAGATGAGCTATTCTGATCCTAACTTCCTTACATGAGATGTTTGATAAGCTGTTAAGAGTGATTGTGAGTAAAGGGTTGCTTTTATTGTGTTTGTTTATGCAGCGTGCATGCACAGACTGTGAAACAGCAAGCAGACAGAAATGACCTAATGTCGATTTTTACACACGAGTTTACATTTTTAGATACAAGTAGGAGTAAAGGTGAGCTGCTGGGACTTGAATCAGTGTGCAGAAATCACTGCAAACCTGTCATTTTGCAACTTTCGCAGTCTTTGCTGCCCTCTTGTGGTAGAGCATCTTATGTGCATGATAACCCAAGCTAGTCTGGTTTACTAGAACTCCACTTAAACTACATTATATCTGTTTGCACCTTTTTTTTTGGGTGCTTTTGCATTCTGGGATGCAGGGCACAATACAGACAGCAAGCAGAGCAAATGAGCCGTTACCATGGGAACATTGGATAAGCTGTGGGTCTTTGGTAATAACCTCATCCTGGAATGAAAGCGTAGCACCCTCCCAATGACATACCCTGCTGTTTAGATAACAGCTGAATGCAAGGGGAAGTGGTTTAGATGGATTATGTTTGGTTGTTGTTGAACGCTTTGTGCAGTGAGTCCAGGTAAGGTCTGAGGAATGTAGTGATGTAAGGTTCTCGTGCCTGTGTGCACGACAGCACCCTGTTGTGATCTCACCTGCACAAGTACATACCTGCCTTTTAGCTCAACAGAAACAGAGCAGATGAAGTAGGAGGAGAGAAACTGAGATTAAAAGAGAGGAAGAGACATGAAAGACAAGGTTAAGAAAGCCACAATCTGGGTTTAAGCACAAGGAAACATTTGAGCTGTGTTTGGACTAATTAACTTTTTGTTTTTTGTGTGTGATTATGATTTAATCACCTCATCGCATGTATCTGAGCTGATAGAAATCATTTTATTTACTTTATTCTCACCTGTTGAGATAATATCAGGTAACAGAAAGTAACAGCTTCACTAGTTAAATGGGAAAACCAAATATAGAGGAAAATATTTGTTGGATTTGCATTGATAAGGAACAAATCGAAGGCGCTTAAAGCGATTTATAATTAAGTTTAAGGTTTGTAAACAGATGATCATTAAAATGCTGTGATTATAACGATACATCATGATTTGATAAGAAACATCTTTGCTTTTATTTGAATATATTACACAGCTGGGGAAATCTTTCATTTTTATATGTTTGCAGTGATGATAATAATGTTTCTAAAGAAAACTTGAAGACGTTAATATGTTTAAATAAACAAATCAGCAAGTGTTGAAATATTCTTTTTCATCTTAGCAGACATGCAGATGTATCCAGTTTTAGTCACTTGTAGAATAAAATCAAGAGAAAGGTTTTTTTTTTCTCGTATATTTTTAAAGATATTTAACATTTATAAGGTTAGACTCTAACATACAATAAACAATCCCCATTAACCAGTAAAGACCCAGTGCAACCATTTTCTCCAGTGTTTTAGCCAGATTGTTTCCTGTCCCGCTTTCAGATGTGCGACATGTGAGTGCACGTGAGTGTGCATGTTCACCATACTTCCTAAATGACCTGTGAGAGTGTAACAAAGCAATTACTGAATTTTCATCCCAAGCTTGAATCTCTTCACCCTGCACCTTCACACACACACACACACACACACACACGTTTAGCCTTTCGGAAGTAGCGGTGCCTGAGAGCCTCACAGAGCGCTGGAAAGTGTAATTACAGAGAAGCTGCCTCCCCGTATCCCTCCTCCTCTCCTCTCCCTCCATCCGGTTGCCTGCTGCTCTGCAAACACGTTAAAATGCTCTCTGTGGCCTAATTAGCAGGCTGCAAAACCAGCCATGCATTCTTGGCCTGGTTTCAACACATACACATGCAAGATGAATACACACAGAGCGGTGACACCATGCGGACGGGGTGCGGTCAGTAGGGGGCACAAGTGCACTGTTGACTTCTTTCAACTTGTGCTGCTTTTCAATTACAGATATGTTATTTGCAGTGGACTATAAAGCTCAGATACGGTGCCCTGAAGACTTTTAAACGCATGAGTTATGCCACACAGGCAAATACAAGTCGGATGAAATTGTGCTCGACATTTGAAGACGTGGAATACGAATTGAAATGACGGTAGGGTTGCGAATGTGCAGACCTTCCTCCTGCTCCAGCAGCAGGGTCAACAGCGCATTAGCTTCCTGTCGTGTTAGCTGAGCGGAAGTCGTAAAGCAAAGCGGACATTTACCACAGCTCTCACTCTCTGCACCTGGCTTATCCCTTTACCACCAACACCCCCCTTCATCTCTCCACACATGCACACGCTTACCCCACCCATAATTCTCACATTAAGTTAAATTTTCACCCAATATTGAATCTGTTTTTGCCACATCTCATCATGCAGAAGTCTCATTCATCGTGCGACGGAGTCTAACGCTATCGTGAATTAGCCGATCAACTATGAAGACAAACTCAGGAGTCATCCTCGTCTTGTCATTATGTTGGACATTAGTACCATCACACAAATTGTGACTTGTCAATTAATCGCGTGATAAGAAAAAATGAGCGCAATAAGTTTTCCATGCGCAATAAATGTAGTTTTTCTCTCTCTTTAACAAAAACTGTATTGCAATAGGTTTCACCGCGGTGCATCTTAGTGCAGGAGGGCAATTCAGAGACATACTGAAGCAAATGTATGTATGTACGATGTAACTTAACTGCGAGTGTTTAAAGACCAGAAATGGTCCAGAAAACCACACTGCTGAAACCCTTCGATGACCAAAAACTAGTCTGCACGTCAAGCTAAATGTTCTTTAGAAATGAATGTTTATTCTTAAAATGGTTTACTTTGTATTATTATGACTTTATTATTATGTTAGTTGAAAATTGTCTAAAAATTACAACATTTTGCGCAATATTATCGTTTATCGCAATAATGTCTGAGACATTGAATTGCTCAGTAAAATTTGCTATCGTGACAGGCCTACTTGTCAGTCATATAGGTAGAGCTGCATTTTGTGTGTGCGATTGGTCACGTATGTGAAAAGACTTCTGGTTTCTCCATCTGAGCAGCAGGTAGGATTATTAAGGCTCGGCTATAAAAGACTCAAAGACCACCTCTGTGGAGCTCCTCGGATGTGCGTGTGTGTGAGCTTGTTTGTGCTAATGAACACAAACAACTGAACTGTTGTGTAGGAGTGTGGTTTGTGTGGGTCTCTTTTTTTTCGGGTTATTTTCTTGTTTGCTGATCTCCTTGGTGTTCTCCCGCACTGTGGGAAGTCTGCATTCTTTTTTTTAATTATGAGGTGTGAAAGCCTGAAAGGGCTAAGAAGGGCCAGCACACACACTTGGGATTAGAAGGAAGGGGCATCGAGGAGTCCTCAGATCTGAATGGCAATACATCTGCAAGCCATTAAATATGCAGCTACAATTATTCCTTTGCGTGTACACACACTAACACACTCTATAGATGCCATGAAATAAACTTTCTACTCTTTTTTTACTGTCTTATTTCATCACCTTTCTAACGTTCCCTTTTTGAACACATGATGGCACTGGTTGTTCGCAGATTCGACCCACCCGCAGGTTTTTCATGCACACTTGCTCCTGATTTTCCAGGGATTGGGAGGTGTGACTTTGAAGTTAGCATGACTACCTTCAGGCAATGGAAGTTGCCTACTGTAGTGTTACTGACTTAGCAAGTCAGCTGGAAAAAGCTTGTGTGTGCGCGTCTTGAGTAATATCACATGTACATTCATCACAGCCTCCTTCAAGTTGCTCCTTCGGTCTTGGACAGAGTTCTTCTTTGCCACATTCAGACTCCGGAAATGATTAAGCGGCCTTGGGCCAGTTGGTTTAAATTAGCGAGTGCTTGATGAACACGGTGTGAGAATGCACGGCTTATGGAAGTATCTTAAAGGAATCTGCGGGTGTTGCACATTAGCCACTAACACGCTGAAGCCAGTGTGGGAAACAAGCCCGTCTGGCAGGAAGAATCACATGTTTGAGTCACCGACATGCCAA
Source organism: Pseudomugil tenellus (assembly GCA_037177515.1). Classification (NCBI taxonomy): domain Eukaryota; kingdom Metazoa; phylum Chordata; class Actinopteri; order Atheriniformes; family Pseudomugilidae; genus Pseudomugil; species Pseudomugil tenellus. The sequence goes on from JBAMHX010000019.1 coordinate 9,536,980, forward strand.
GGGTACCTACACAGTTTCCTTCTACAGGGAGACGCGATAACCCGATTTGTCTCTTTCAGATACGGATCCGCGGGTTCTGGAGAAGCAGGAGCAACAGCAGCCCACTTACCTGGCCCTGAGTTACATCAACAGGTACACAGTTTGTACCCATATTAAAAAGCATGCGTCTACAGAGGGCAGCATTGCTCCACTAATAAGTCTGCATCCGCTCATGTGACTTGCTGAGAAAGTCTTCGGTGACTGATGTCTTCCCACAGACAGAACAGCAGTGACTCATGACACAGACAAAGCCACACAAGACAATTGCTCTAGGCTCCCCTGTGCTTCCAAAGTCAGCGCCTCAGGATCGTGGCGTGTTTGTGTGTTTTAGCTCGGTCAACCAGTGAGTAGGTGCCTCATCAGATCCATCTTTTAGAGAGGCAATGGTTGAACAAAGAGGGAGGGAATGAGGTTTGTTTTTAGTGATAATTGCTCAAGTGGCTGGGGTTGTAAATGTCACTCGTATTTACTGTCCATGTTGCAAGGGTAATTTCTTTAGCGGCTCTGTTGTTTCATCGTACCACAGACGTCTGTCTCCATTCAAGTCTACAGAACGTCAGAGATTAGATGAGATAAAAGGCATCAACGCTCAAGCTGTAAAATCAGAAAGCACAAATAAAAGAATAAAGTGTGACTTAATTACGACTCGCATTCACTCCCTCCCTGTAACAACACTTGACAATGATGTGAGACAGATAGAAAAGAAATCAGATAGAGATATGAGCTTTTAGTAGAGCAGGTTTTATATAAACCAGTACTAACCAAGAGATCAAAACGGCAAAAATGAGCCCACTTTTTAACAAAGTACACTTTTAGATTATAAATGTGTATCCCAAAGAAAAAAAAGAATCACAGCATATATATTCTCAGAACATGTACTTCTTAACACATTAAATAATTATTCAATCAACTTTGGCTTCATGAGAGCTAATTAAACCAGTTATAAATAATTCATGCATTATTTAACTTGAGGGGACAGTTATGAAAGAGTTTTTTTTGGGGTCTTTGGTAAATCTAGTCAAATACAGGCTCTCAACAATAAGTAATAACACACTTAGATTTTTTCTAAAAGTCCGATCTGACTTTTGGTTTAACAGGAATCTTTGTAAAATTCAATCATTTGAAAAAAAAAAAAAAACTGGTGAAGACATAAAGCCCTTCTGAATGGATTCCCTTTTCATTACCATCATGTACATTTGCTGGCTGATGCATTAGATAAGAGATCCTTATTTCTTTCCATCTATGATCTTTTCTTCATTTCCTGCTTCATGCATTAGATCCTCTTTATAATTAGTTACCTGAGTTACCTGCAGTCAAAGCAGAAGCTGCTCCGAGCTTCACTGCGTCTCGCAGACTGATATATATTCTCAGAAAATGAGAATATATATAACAGGAAACAAAGACATGTAAGTAATGTTTCTCCCCTTCATACCAGTAATACAGTTGCAGCTTTCTTTAGCTTGTAGTTTGCAGGTTTATACTAACGTTTCTTTGAAGCCACATTACCGCCAAGTTGTCCTGCTTGGGTTGGCACAATTCAGTGTTTCAGGGTTTGTTTCGGTAACCCTCGATATCTGTTTCCAGATCCAGCCATACCCTCATCTGATAGGTCAGGTAGAAGCCGAATAGCGAGAGATGCTTCGGCTACGTTAGAAGTGGTGTGCCGGCTTTCCTTGAAATTCAAAGAGGAAGGTTGTTACAGAAACAAAGGACAATAATGACAAACACCCTTCAGTTCATTAGGCTATAGAGGACAATCTTTAAACATAATAACATCTTTAAACACTTTTTAAACATGGTGCCGGTCCCGCTTTGTTCCTGTTGCCGAGAAATCGATGGTTCATTCAACCAATCAATGGATTACGTGTCAAGCTCCACCCTTTAGGGTTGGATGAGTAAGACTGGGACCCCAACAGAAGGGTACCAAAAAAGTACGATAGCACCCTTCCCACTTTTAGTGATGCAAACATTCTGCACTAAAAGTAAAACATTACCCCCCCCCTTTTTTTTGCCCTCGTCAGGTTCATGACGGATGCAGCGCGCCGGGAGCAGGAGACCATGAAGAAGAAGGCCACACCCAAGCTGTCCCTGTCCATCACGGGTGGAATGTCCAGGAACAGCACGGCCACGCCTCCCCGCCATACCAGCGGTAACCTGACGCCTCCCGTCACGCCCCCCATCACCCCTTCCTCCTCATTCCGCAGCAGCACACCCACAGGTACGACAGGTGTGTTTGTTTCGAAGCGTATGTTTGAGAGGAAAAAAGATTGATTGCATTTACTTGTGCAGGAAATGGAGGTGTTGAAAGTGACTAATGTAAAATTAGCCCTCGTGTCAGTAACTGGAAAAAAAAAAACCAGAAAACATGGTCATACTTGCTCCATCAAGAGCACATTCGTGAGATACATTCAGCACTTTGAAAAATGTTTGTAACACAAATGGAATGCAGCTTATTTCATACCTGTCCAGTGACTCAGCAATAGTGTGAGAAACTCAAGGAAACCTGGCAGGAGAGAGCGCTAGGCAGCTCCCCTCCTATTCACACAACTGCAAATAACAAAAAAAACCCACAAATTATTCACTTTAAGCAATAAAATGCAGTTTTTCCTCAAGATTATAAGGCATGAGGAAAGTCTGCAGTCAGAGTAAAGCAGGAAAAGCAGGAAATTCAACCACTATCTGCTGCAATATATATATATATATATATGTGTGTGTGTGTGTTGTTTGTGTGTCTGGCTTTGGTAGCTCCTGCAGTGAGCAAACCAGTCAACACTCTGCTAATTACATAGCAGCTGTCACGCTGTGTGTTTGCATGGGGCCGTGTGTTGCACAGCCCAGAAGCAGATGTCCATTTCCAGCCCAAATGGTTCCAAACTTAGTGTTAGGTCTGCGCTTACACACTAGCATGGACACACACACACACACACCCTTTTAACATGTGCCAGGGTGCCATCCACTTCCTCATGCTGAGGTGCAGCATTTCCTGCTGTATGATGGGAGGATCAGCGGGTCGTTATGTGCGCTCGTCTTCGTCTGAACTTCTCTAGTAATTTGGTATGTGGATACTTGTGTGTGCGTGTGTGTATTCATGTGAGTGGAAAATGTTCCGCACCTAGTAAAGCACTTTTTCCAGGCTGAGCAATGGGATTCACTCCCACTTAATGATCCCTTCCTCAGTGCCAATCCCTGAATTTTGACTCACAGGCGCACACACACACATAGCAGTTTTGTTTTGTCTGATTCCAGTGACATGTGGGCTGCTTCAGTAGCAGCAGAATACAGAGAAGAGCATTAATAAAGTATCACATATCCCTTTTTGCATGGTGAATTCCCATGGCATGATGCTCTTTTGGTTATGTCCTTTTCCATATTTCATTTGGGATGACAACTGTTTTTTTTGTTCTACATGGCACCAATGTGCCTTTAGGCAGCGAGTATGATGAGGAGGAGGCAGACTATGAGGAGTCGGACAGCGATGAGTCGTGGACCACAGAAAGCGCCATCAGCTCTGAGTCTATACTGAGCTCCATGTGCATGAATGGGGGAGAGGAGAAGCCGTTCGCCTGCCCTGTCCCCGGGTGTAAGAAGAGATATAAGGTAAGGGTAGACCAGATGATGGAAAAGTCAGCTCCAGCCATGGGACATG
>JBAMHX010000019.1:9550515-9560886 GCA_037177515.1 Pseudomugil tenellus
GTCTCGTCCGCAGCATACAGAGATTCTACCTGGTTCTCCGAATCCTCTCATATTATACGCTGTAGAGATTTTCCAAGTCTTCTGCTAAAATCATCCTTTCATAGCCCGAGTTATTGCTGGCATGTTCCCAGCCGCCGCTAGTTGTTTGTAAGCTTTTCCAGGTTTTTTTGTTGTCACTATTCAAACTTATTTGACATTTTCCGAAGCCATCAAGGTAAATATCAGTAAACATTTCCCTGAAATGGTAAAAATGTCGCATTATTGCCATTTAATACACTGTTTACATTCTATCAAGAGTAAAATATGGGTTCATGACATTAGCGAAACATCATTCACAGACTCACAAAGAGACCTGATGAACAAAACTCATTAACGTCAACAACTTATAAAAACGATAAACCAACAGAGACATGAAAAATCTTAAGCTTCGGAACGTCACACTACGCGTTTAACTGAATGCGTCTGATTGGTGCGATCACAATAACTTTAGATTTTGTTCTGAATGAGCCAGATTATCTTTTAATGTTATTTAAACAATAAGATCGTATTTGCTTGGGAATGTATGAAGAAATGTGGGCTGCTGCTTCTGGACGATTAAAGTTAAACTGAAAATCTCATCTCACTATTATTCTGTGTGGGTCTATATTTTGTATTTGTGCTCTTTTATGTTTTAAGCCTACAGGTAAAGCCTCCAACTGATCCAAACTACGGAAGACAAATTTCAGACAGAAACTAGCAAAACAAAGGAATTAGTTGGGTTTGATTGTGTAAAATACATAATATTTAGATTTTTCCTTTTCTCATTATTTGACAATATAAATTATATTAAAATTAAACCAAATGAAACTAAATGGTGAAAAAATGCCAAAAGGGGAAGAAATCATTGATGTTTAATCATTTGCATGATTAAACATCATAATACTGACAGTCATCTTTATGACTGGAATAAATTAAAACCAACTCGATCATGCTGACGTCAGTGAGGGGAAGAAATGTGCACCAAAAATGAGCAATCTACAATAAACCTGTACATCAAACCTGGTAAGGGTGTTACAATTTGGCCTTATCAGCATTTCATCATTCTGCAAGACAGTTCGGGTCCATCACCTGACACCTCTGGTAGTGAGGCAGCAATGTGAACAAAGTCAGCGGACCTGCGTTACAGTTTCTGAACATCCACGACAATTTAGAGCTGAAGGACAACGCGCTAGCTTCCCCATTTATTTTTCTTTGTGCATACAGGCTTCCTAAAATCAAAGCTAAGACTTGTGGCACCTATTGTGGTATTCATTATTTACAACAAGGGACCCTCAACACAGGGTCACTGAGGACAAAGTACACGTTGCTTTTTTATCTCTATTCTGACAAAGGTGCTGAATATATAGTAATTAGCACATTGCTAATTAAAATATAGATATAGATAGATATAGATTGTTGACAGAGGATTAATTAAGCTTCTTTGTAAATAAATGCGCACCGTTTTTTATATGAATGCATAAAACGTGAATATAAAATGTTTAATTAACATGCATTTTTGTGTTTTGTTTAATTAAAGCTTTTAAAAAAACAAATTTACGATGTGTAGTTTGCAAACAATCTGCTTGAGACATAATGAAAACGTAGAATAATTGATTACAATCAATGTTTGATTGAATCAGTCAAATAAAATTCATATGATCCAAATGTAACTTTGTTATTCTGATGCATTACACCGGAGGTTTGGAGCTGTGGCTCCTAAGCAACAGAACGACTGGAGCAAAATGGGGCAATTACGTGTAACAGTAAAGTTAAACAGTTTGAGTCTACTGGGACCATTACCGCGCATTCAGCCGTAAGTGCTGGGAAAATCCGAAACCACGTGTGGCTGACTCGTTAATTGCACATTCTCATGTTGATCGGAAAATATGTAGCGACCCCCTGGTGGGTTGGGACCCCATTTTTGGGAATCACTGTTAAAGTTACTGTGTGTGTACTGAGAATCAGAAGGAAATGATGTAAGTGTGTATTTGAGGTAGTAGTATTTCCGAAGTACTCCACACGATGGAATGAATTTTTCTTACTCTAAATCGCTCCTCCTCATCGGCCAGCCGCTGTTTGAGCGTCTCGTTAATTGCGCACTGCTCCCTCCACTTCTCCTCCATCATTGCCAGCTCCGCCTCCACCGAGCGCGTTTGCTCCTTCTCTCCCTCCTCTGTGCTCCTCTGCTCCATCTCTACCTCCATCTCCAGCAGCCTCTGCTCTTCTGCACTGTCCCTCCCCGGCTTTGCCTTCAGCCTGGCTTCTTTTTCGCTGCTCTCCTCAGGCCTCTCGTTGGCCACCTCCACCCAGCTCGTCATCCTCAAACTCTCTTCCGCCAGGCTCTCCTTGTCCTCCTTTTCATTCTCTTTGACTTCTTTTTCCTTTTTAGTTTGCTTCGCTTCCCTCTCGGCTTCCATTGCAGCTTTCTCCTTCACTTTGTTCACACCGGACTTTTCCTCCGTCTCTGTCCTGATGTGTCCATCGGCACATGCGAGTCCGTTGTTACTGCCTGCCGGGATTGTCATTGCTGCAGCTTCTTGTAGAGCTGCAACAGCAATATTCTCTGCAAAAGACACAAAAATGATGTAGTAACTAAACTAAACTAAACTAAACTTACTTAGTAACTCAGTAATTCTAAATTATTTTAGTATAATTAAATAAAGAAGACAAAAGTTTCAAGAATTTAATTAGAGATTCAAAACATTATCTAAATTAACATAAGCTTGTGCGTACATTGGTATGTAGCAAACATATCCACACATTTACTTCTGCATATGTACCTTCTATGGGTGACTCTGGACTTGGGGTAAATGGCTCCTGTGTCGTCTCAGTGGACACATTTCTCTTTGACTCCTGAAAAAAATGGTCAACAAACATGAAAAAAGCTCCAGTTACTCAAATTTCTTGCAAGTGCTGTTTTTTTTTGTTACCACATTTTCGACAAAGCGCTCACCCCCTGGGACTCTGATGCATTGAGCTTGGCCACCTGCCTGCGAAGGCGCTGACACTCGCGGTATTTCTCCTTATAGTGTTCTGCAGCCATGTGGAGGCGCAGCTTCAGTTCCTCCACCTCCCTCTGCAGCTCTGCCTCGGCCTCTGACACCACTATGATGCTTGGTGTCATGTCTCCGCTGGTTCCTACACCCTAAAACACAAGTTTGTTAAAAAAAAGCTTAAGCTTATTTGGTATTGCAATTAAATTTTACACCTAAAGTAAAAAAATAAAAGAGAAGCACAGATATGATCCAGATGTGCACTTTTTTTTAACTTTTATCTCTCATTCTGAGTCTTAAAGATGTCAGACACTGACCACCTCCTTATGTGCAGTGCTCCTCATGCGGTCCAGCTGACCCTCCATGCGTTGGCACTCGGCCTGAGCGTCGGCCAAGCTGGCACGTAGCTTGTCCGCTTCTAATCGGGCCCGGTACAGCTCCGTCATAGTGTGGTCACGGGCGCTGGCGGAGTCACGGAGCTCTGAGGCGAGTAGGGAAGCTTGCTGCCGGCACGCCTGGAGCTGCTCCTCAGCCTGACGGAGCTGCTCATGTACACGGGCCAGCTCCGCCTGAAGACACGAAAGGTGTTCATAGAGTGAATTTACAGAAAAGATCCAAGGCATACTTAAGAACTTAAAGAGCGCCACTACCTTGTCAGCTTTGTGTGTCAGCAGCTCTTTCTCCAGACTGTCTCGCTGGGCCATGCAGACCCTGAGTCTCTCCAGCTCCTCCTGGAACTGTGCGATGGTCACCTCCCTGTTGAGCTCCACCGCCTTCAGCATCTGAAGCTCTGCACTCAGCTTAGTGTTCTCCAGCTCTGTGCTGCGCAGGTGGGCCTACGCCGGTACCAAAGCGGGGACGTAGATGTTAAGTCAGACTGGGGATAGAAGCACGCACATGAGGACAGAGCTTCTGATACGAAAAGCATTGTCTCACCTTATAAAGATCTCTCTCATCCGTTTCATTCTTCAGCTGGTTCTCCAGACTGTCTCGCTCCGCCGTCAGCTTCTTTAAACGGTCACGAAGGCTGCAACAGTTTCATTTTATTAAAACTTTCAAGCCATTCTTGCGAAAAATAATAGAAAGGGTCACTGAAGATGGATCAGCAATCATCACAACTTTGGTTACCATTTATTAGCTTCTTAGCTTCAGATTAAAAGAAAATAAAAGTGGCCATATTTGTAAGGCTGATATTTAAATTAGGATGTGTCCTCTTTGTTAGCATTTTAAATGAGCAAAATGATGGAGACGTCAAGGAAACAGACAAGCAGACGCCTCTTACTCAGACAAAAGCAGGTGATTACCTTTTAGAATTTACTCACCAATCCAGCTCCGTCTCTTTTTGCAAGCCTCTCTGGGTGACTCCCAGCAGATCTTCCTCCAGCTGGCGAACCCGGTCCGTGGCCTCTGTCAACCTCCTCCGTACCTCCTCCCTCTCTTCTGACAGGCCTTGAGATGACCGCAGCAGCTCCTGTGAGACAGATATGCAGCCAATGACGGCAGCTGAAACAGCAGGCTGATGTTTAAGGCAGAAAAAACGTGCTGCACAAACATCTGTATTTCTAGTGATTGATGACAGATTATGTTTCAACTAACTATCATGTGCATAATACAGTATGTCACACAGATCTGTATTTCTTTCACACTCTTCAGGGTTCTTACACTTTTTTTTAACCAGTGGTTTTCCATGATTTCTCCAAAACCTTTTACGGAATTTCCATTACCAAAAAAAACCTGATTATCATGACACCACGTAAGATAGAGAGCCTAAATCTAGCCTCTTCCGTAGGGTCGATGGGTCGTAAGCAACGATCTTTAAAAAACAGACGCAATGTGGGTGAAATAGATGTTTTATCCGGTGTTCCTATTTGGTCTACAGCCGAAATGTACAGTATGATGACTGTGAAACCAAAAAACACCAGACAGGCGCACTTCAGTACATTTTAATTTCAGAATATGCAATATGCACACATGTAGAGGAAAGGCAGGTACACATGTGGGCATGCCCGCAGTCCGAAGGCGCATGCGCTCTGCCAGACTGAGTAAACTTCTTTCACCACCAAAATCTAGAAATGATTCGTTGCAATTTGCGTTTTATTGCAGCACTTCAATTTTAGGTGGGTATTTGATGAAAAATGATATATTTCCGTGACTTTTCCAAAACTTCTGTCAAAATAAATATTTTCGATAACTTTTCCAGGGCCTGGACATTGTATTTTAAAATTCCATAACCTTTCCAGGTTTTTCATGACCGTAGGAACCCTGACTCGTAGCCCAACTGATCAATTTTCCTCAAACTTTACTGAAAGTACAACTTTTAGTTTTTTAAGTCTATCTCCGTTTGTTTTTTTCCCCGTCTGCTTTCTGCAAAGGCATACTTGTGCTGCAGCTGTGACATGAATTCCCCGTTAGGTATCTGCACAGCGTTATCTTATCACCCATAAATCACCAGTTACAAATTATGACTCATGCGTTCTTTGATTGATGCAAATTCAGTATTTCGAGCTACTGAGATATGTGGCCGCCTTCACTGAACAAACAGAAGCACTAACCGGTGAGAGCAAGCAGAACTATCCTGCCGAGCATCAATGAATTTCTTTCTAAACAAACTCTTTGTAATCGACAACAGATCACATGAAGTCAGATTTCTCCCAGTTGTGATCCCGCTGTGTTTGAACTTGCTGCTAATGAGCAGTGAAAGACATTAAATCATCTATAGCTAACATCAGAATTGACAGAGGAACGCACCTCTGCACACGCTCTGCTTTCTGTGCGCATCAGGAACGCTTACACACTCGCCACCGTGTCACTCACACAAGGTCAGACACACAGCTGACACATTCAAGGACGCATGGACAGCAACCAGTCCAACATAAGAGGGCGAACGCTCACACCGGCGCATACTCAGCCCCACGTCCCTCTCGGTTTGGCTCGGCATAGATTGCTGTATGATTTTTACGGCTGCCGTTTGGGAAGCACTTTAGCAGTGCATAAAGACCTTATAAAAAGTGTGGTTGTAAAATTAGCAGCCACAAAATATGTACTTATGTTTTCATGTTTAAGCTCAAAGGATATTTTCATCATAGTGCCATGAGTTGACGCACCCTCTGTAAATGGATTGCAAAACAAACGCACACGCAGCTACTTGCACAAGTCGTATATCCACAGATGGACCGGCCTGTTGAATGGAAAGCAGCATGGTAATAACAGTGTGTGTGTGTGCGTATTACCATTTAATTTATGGTGATTTTGTCCTTTGTAAAAAGAAAAAAAAAAGGCCAGTGGACTAACTCAAAGCAGCCTGCTCACACTGTGGATCTATGCCAGAGATCTACACTAGGGGGCGATATAAGACTAGATTGCAACTCTTGGCAGGTTTCAGTGTTTCACCTCTCCCTGCCAAATCTCCTATCCCCATTACGAGTTTACTTGAGTTTGAATGCTTTTAGCAGTGAGTGCCAAGCTACTGCTTCTAAATAAGGAACAACTGATGCACTAAAACCTGAGTCTAAGAAATGATGAAGGTTTACTCATTTGTTTCACTTCATTCAGGCAGAAGTTTGGTGGTTTATTTTCAGTAACATGAAATACACAAAAAGAAAACAGTAAGAAAGCAGTGGCTACTGAATCGCGTGACAAAGTGGTGTTTGTCCCCGAGGCTGGGCAGGGCTTTTTCAGACAGGCGGTTTTGTGGACTACCCTCCTCTCTTTCCGCACACAGACTAAAAGGCTTTGCAAGCGGGTGGCATAATGAGCATGTCTGCGCACGCTTGTGCATGTGTAAATGCACATGAGCGGAGCCCGTGGTGTGGAACCTGAATGCGACTGTGACCCTCCGGTGCACGCGTGTTTGACGTCATGTTTGTTCACTTTGCGGTTGCGAAGGCATCGTCCCTGACGCCACATGCCCAGGAAAACTGTCCCAATTCCGTTCTGGCCCACTGAGTCAAGTCGTTAAAGAATGAGTTTAAGGCTTGTGCGTGTACACACAAAACAGCTAGCCGTGTGTCTCCCAAAGATGGACACAGATTATGCATAAATGTGGCCCTTTTGAAGTTTTCAGCACTATGATCATCGACGTGGAACCGGCCTCGTGCACGTGTAAATACTGGCTGAAAACTGCACAGAAACATGCATTTTATTAACTATGTACAGAATAAATGAAACATGGATTCTGATTGTAAACTGAAATGTTTTCTGTGCATCTAAAATGAGATATTCTCTAACCTGGTTATGTGTCCGTAGTAGGCAACACGTCTCCCTCTCCTGCTCCCTTTCCCTGGCCAGTCGCTTTTGCTCCTCCTGCAGCTGTTGCTTCTCCTCCTGCAGGAGGCGCATGGCCTTCAGTAGCTCCCTACGCTCCTGTTGTGCCTCCTCCACCCGCTATTAGACAGAAAGACAGAAATAAAATACATACAAAACGGTACCCGAGTGTTAAAAAACACATCAGCCTTAATTAGGCAGCTGATTCCCTTTGTTTATGTAGCGCCTCACATATCTGAGAACTGGGGCAAGATAGCCAGAAAGAAGCTTTTATACATTTTTAGCTTTTCTTCTGTGCACATAATATATTTGTACACAAGAACAAATCTTTCCTATTTGAAAATATGCAGCTACATACTACATTTTAACATGCAAGTGAAAGTATATATATTTTGTTTTCAAGAATCTTTAAAACTATTTTTTATTAATTATCAACACATAATCTCTGTTTCTGTGAGGCTGTACAAAAAAAGATTAAATTCTACTTCTTAAAAAACAACAAAAAACATTAAACTTTGACATTAAATAACACATTAACATTATATCTCGGCTAGTAGTCGCTGATTTTACAATTTCATCCTCATTAAAGCACATGATCAGATGTTTATGTGGTATTCGCACATAAATTACCCAGAAATATTAGTTTGCATACAGAGCTAATAGAGAGCTGCAGCTTTGTTTGACATGATGCAGTGAAGGAAAACAAAACCATGTAGAGCTATTTAGGTGACATTTTTTAAATAAATTCTAGTTACCTGTTGTTCAAAATGCCCTTACATGTTAGGGTTGTTTTACACACAAAAATGGTGACAACAGCAAAAAGTTGTAACTTATTGATGAATAGGGAAGGAAAGGCTGGAGGTCAGGGCATCGATATGAGAAAGGAGGAGGGGAAATCCATAGAGCGCATGACATGACACACAGATGGTGCCACTTTATATGAAATAATTTAAATGTCAAGGGTTTTTTTTGTTATTTTAATGCAGGTATAATGTAAAAGTTGGGATATTATTCAGCCTCTCCTCACTACAACACGCTTGGGGGGTTCACCGTAGAATTTAGATTTGATTACACTTCATTCCTTTGAAACAAATGAGGTGAGTTTTTTTTTTTTTTTAAATCAATGTAGGATGATGGGAGAAAAAGCAACAGCAATTTTTTAAGCCAAAAGATGAATTTCCTTTAATCTTTCCCACTACTTGCTAAGGTCAAAGTTCACTTTGGGTCCTTTTATTGGAGGTCAAGTCCAGACAGATGGAAAATAAACAAAAACTTTGATCTTGTGTGGTCTACCTCTAGCAGGCCAGTCTTAGTGGTGACGACCAGTATGTCTGAGTTGCTGTCATCCTCGGTAACAGTCAGCAGCTCTTCAGTGGGTGTGGCGGGTCTGAACTGGAAAGGTGTGCTGGCTCCTCTAATATCACCAGCATGCGTGACATAACAAAACTGGTAAAACTCCCCATCGGATTTAGGAACATAATAACCTGCAGGGGAAACAAATAAGAGTGAGTACTTTTAATTGGAGTTCAGCTTTTCCTCTTTCTTTTAATGCTAACCTCATGATAAATGCATCATCTTTAAGTGAATTAAAAGGAGCACTAGATACAAGCGTTGGGCCTGCATCTCTGAGAAGGAGCGTAAGTACAGAATATCCAGAAGCCAACTGCTTTTACTGACTCCTAACACACCACAGCATGCTCTCATATTTTCACTGTGTAATATTTGACCATTCCAGACCCAGTAAAACCAGTTTGTAGGGCGTGTGTGTGTATGTGTGTTGGGTTTCAGAGGTGTTCAGGTCCCAGGCCGCCGTTTGCGGTTGTGTTCCCTTATTAAATAAAAGTGCTGGTTTTTATATGCACTGTAAAATGGAGGAGTTACTTTGGAATACCCTGGGCCTGTATAGTGGTTTACATAGAGTGTGTGTGTGTGTGTGTGTGTGTGTGTGTGTGTGTGTGTGTGTGTACCTTGAAACACCACAGTCCTGTGGACTGTGCTTCCTGGTTCATAGTTTTCAGGCATTGGAGACCAAAGGAAGGTGTAGTAATCTCTTGCTGTGCTCCAACCCACCTGAGACAAAAAAGATAGAAGAAAAAAAATAAATGAAAAACTTTATTGAAAAAATCTTATTGGAGTTAAAACTTATTTTGAAAAAAAAAAAACCTAAACCCAACATGTATTTTTGTATTGCAACGCATGCTTTTGGAAAACACTCTGGAGGATTCAAAGTCAGAATGGAAACTTTAAAAACCACCTCAGCCTTCCCCACACTTCCTCCTCTTCAGTTCCTCCCCCTTTTTTTAAGACTTACAAAAAAGGGGGCCAGAAAGATGTGTAAATAGGGTGGGAGGGCAGGGACACACTATAGGAGCACACATGCGCAGAATTATTGAGGAAGGGGGTCTAAATCTGACTCTTTTTGAAACCGCAGAAGGTGAAGAAAATATGTGTAAGAGGAAGAAAGGTGGAAATTTTACACTAAATGGCAAGGGACATGTAATTCCTTGGATTTCACGTGTTTTTAGGTGACAGATGATAAAAAGGCATTGTTAATATCATAACTCAGGTCGTGCATCATAAATCTCTCCCCTGTCAGACCACTCATGCACACATATGCACACACTTACACTTCCAACTTGCACATGTTTTACATGTTAAAAACCACGAGTACAGCTGTGGATTAGTTAACTGACTGTGGTATGTTTATACATTTAAAAACATGGGCAAATGCATATTTTAGATGGCTATAATACATAAAACTAAGGCTTTTTTTATATGTTACGCTGCAAAAAGTAGTACAAACACACACAAAAAACAAATAAATAAATAAAAAAAAACAAAAAGGGGATTTTTTTATATATTTATTTTTTTAATGTGTCCGGAGATTTTCATAATAAAAAAAAAATATCTATAAAAAGCATGAAAATTTAACTAATCACAGAAAACAATCCCTGCAATTGAATCAAATTACCGAAAGATAAAAACAATCAAGAACAGATTAATCAAACCAAAGCACCTGGAAGCTCCATCTGTAAATCAACTGAGCTACTCAAAACATTTGTCAAAATTTTAAGGTTTGATAATATAGTCGCATAAA
>JBAMHX010000019.1:9565704-9583943 GCA_037177515.1 Pseudomugil tenellus
ACATAATAAATATTTGTGTTAAACTCCAGTTGTGCTGCCATTTTTCAGTATGATAACTAAAACCATATTGAAGTCTTATGGACTGTTTTAAAGCATTGCAAACTGCAAAATGAATCAATCAGTGTAACTAATTGGAATATTGCATTGTCACTTAAAAGAATAATCTCATGATATTTGCTTATTTATCTTTTTTTCCATTACTGAATTATGTTGCAGTGTGGCTTTATTTTTTACGTATTGAATTGAATTACATATATCTAATTGCTTCAACCACTTTAAATCGTAGCATCAGAGTATCAACTGAATATTGTGGAGTAAACTTTGCAACGCTTTTTGTTTGGGCATCTATATCCAGGCTTAATCCTATTGTAGGCTGGTTGGTTCTCTTCCAGTTTCCATTCTCTTTAGTATGTCTAATCTGGCTGGATGTTGTTTTTAGACAGAAGTTTTTAATCAGATAGCTATTTTTCCTAAAAGCTTGCGTTTGGTTACAGTATGCAGATTTGCTTTGTTGTTGATTTAAATTACTTAAAAACTATTCAGCATAGCTTTTGTCTTAGAACATGTTTTTATTCTTTCATTGTATTGATTACGTCAGAACATATTTTCAGAGTTTTTTTTCTCCTAGTTATATAGTTTATTTGTTTTCCTCCATCAGTGTCAACGCGTTCAATGGCCTCTAAGACACCAGTTGGGTTCATCGGTCTCGGAAACATGGGAACTCCCATGGCCAAAAATCTGTTAAAAAATGGTTATCCTGTTATTGCCACTGATGTCTTCCCAGAGTCTTGTAAAGAGCTTCAGGACATGGGGGCCCAGGTAAGATGCTGTCAGTTATATTTCACTTTCTTATTCAGGCTGACATTTTCTAAGAAATGCAAATTAGTTGGTCGGAAATCTGAAATTGCACCAATAGGAGTGCCATGTTTGTCAGATTACTAAACCTGTGCTAATCTGCTAACACGCGTACAACCAACTCAGTAATCAGTAACGACCACAAGCTTCAAAAGCTAACAATAACAAACAAGCAGAGTTGCTGATAATCACAAATCTGTTGTTCACCACTGACTCGCATGCATTTTTTTACTTGTTGGAACACAGAATGTGAAAGCAGAAAGGAGATTATCTGTTATAGACCAATATTTAAGAAGTATTCTTTGATACAGATTTGTTTATTAGGTTTTTTAGAATAAATAACCCTCCCATAAGACTTATGAACATACCTTTAGAGGAAGTGTAAGATCTTTGTTTTGCCTGTAAATAGGATTTGTATCAGAGTTTAAAGGTAGTTTAATTTTTGGTCTAATTAGGTATATTACAGCTAAAGTCATCTGAATACATATTTCTACAAAAACAATTCCTTACTATTTTGTAAACATTATGATGTGCATGCATCTATTTGTATTCAGAAAAATATACATGGAAAGACAAACTCGCAATGTTCCTGCAGAATTTATGTAGTGTACATTTAAAAATACATCAACATGTTTAAAGCAAAGAAGAAAACATCAAAATGAGCAAAAGGCTTTGGTGCAGCAGGTGTTGCATAACTCCTAGTTGGAGATTCCAGGTTGCTTATCACTTCTTCCACTGAATTATAACAAAAAAGGGGCTTGGTGACTAATTGAATATTGTCTTCTACCATTCCAACTAAATATAAACAAATGGAAAATCTAATAAGTTGTAGATGTCTTCCTCCCGCGGTGACTGCGTTGAAATTCCTCAGCACTACTTGCAGCTTAGTAAATATGTAGGAATAACTTATTGCAGCGCTGTCCTCTGTACTTGTGCCCTGCAGCATAAACAGAGGGAAGTACATGTGAAACCAGGTGCAAAGAAAAACATTTCAACATTGTCATTCTTTATCATATATTTTTTTAAAAAACCTATGTAGTTCTTGGAGCATTTGCTCAACAAACCAGTTCAGTTTCTCTTAATGTTTTTGATACATTGAGGTGATAAAGACTCCTTATATTCAGGTAATGGATTCCCCTGCAGAGGTAGCAGAGAAAGCAGACCGTATCATCACAATGCTGCCCTCAAGTCCTAATGTCATAGAAGTCTACACAGGTCCAAATGGTATCCTCAAGTAAGCCCAACTTTATATCACACTGTCTTTGAAACAGTATGCTGTAAAAATGAGATGTTTAACACAATTTGATGGTAATGCTTTCCATCTGCCCCCGTTCAGGAAGGTGAAAAAGGGGACGCTGTTAATTGACTCCTCAACAATTGATCCTGCTGTAGCTAAAGAAATGGCAGTGGCTGCCGAGAAAATGGGTTCTGTGTTCATGGACGCTCCAGTGTCCGGAGGTAAGATCTTAAAATCCTCTTTCGGCGCTTCTTTGTTGTTTTGCAGGTTTTTTTTCTACATTTTTTCACTTAAACTGTTATTGTGAAACCACATTTTATGTGTGTGTATACAAAAAAATGTCATTCTCTAACACAGACAATACTGATGCAAAAAATATTTCATAGCCTTTAAAAAAATGTAAGAACTACCGGTTTAACAAAGATTTCCGTTGGAGTGTACTTTTTTCACACCTGTATATCTCTGTTTTTATGTAAATGTATACCACGTGGAATTTACTAAATTTGCATACAGCTACGCACGTCAGCTACGCAGAAGAACCACTCCATCTAGTTCTAACATTCAGATCCGTTGTCTGTTGATCCACTGATCCACGGGGTACCAACTAATCTTCCTCATTTATGATGTACTAGCATTTTCTTCTCTCTAAGTGACAGTGTGAGATAAAAATAAAATAAATTAGAAAACCTTACTTCCAACTAGTTACTTCCAACCTGATTACACTTTTATATGCACACATGATTTTATGATAAACTCACTAGTTTGTGTATTTCACTTCTTGAAAGTAGTCTACCCATAAAAAACTGTTGAAACTGCATAAAGGAGAGATGAGTGTAAGCACATCGCAAAGGCACAGTAACTTTTCTTTTAAGGGTAATAGTAGCAATTAAACTAAACAGGTAGGTAGATATAATGCAAAGGGATAATCCAGTGTGCAACAGCATCATAAATACAAAAATAAAAAATAATTTTAGTATAAAAACCTCATAATAACAAGTAACAATGGTACAACAGCAATGTTCAATGTAAACAAACTAAAGATTTAGCAGAAAGGTACTATAATCTCTACAGATTTGAACTGAAGAGAAAGTTAAGTGCACTTGTAATCTGGGTGGCCAGAAACATGTTGAATTGATTAGAAAAACAAATTGGTCAGTAAGTAGAGTAGAGGGAGGTGGGACAGCAGGAGAATCTGAAAAGATTACCTAAAAATATCTGATTTGACTCTTCCAAGATTAAAATGTGGTTTGATTTCAGCTTTGCAAACTGCCAGTCATCGCAGTGAGTTTTTCTATGTAACTTCTTGCGTTCTTTATACATGTCATTAAAGAGAAGCACCGATATGCATTTGCTGGTTTAAACTATTATGAACACCTAAAACAAGTTCTGTCTCACTTTCCTCCTCTACAAGTGTGCTTTTCACAACTTTAAAGTGTGGGTGGGACGTAGGTGGGACGTAAGCCTCTTACTTACATTTTAGTTTTTGCAGTTTACAGTTTTTAAATTTTGAAGGTCGCATTATGTTAAAACAATACTTTTTCTTGTCATTTGGAATGAAAGACGCCTTCAAGGATTTGAAAGTTCAACATTAAATGTGCACTAATGTTCTTGTATACCATCACAGATGCATTTTTAAGCATGTTTTAGTGCAAAGATCTGTTGTCTATCAGAGTAAGCCATATTAGAGGATGGATAGATGTGTTTTCCACATTTGCTTCATATAGTTTGAAATATCAATTGACTACATTTGTCCATTTTGTGCATTTTATCTGAGCTTTATGTGTGTTTTTTTTTTTTTTGCCACTCCTGCCTCATAGCAAGGTCCTGGTTCAAGCCCCATCTGGGAAGAGGTTCAAACAGTGGCTTTCCAGTGTTCTCTTGCTTTCCACCATCCAAAGATAAATGTGTTAATTTAATTGGTCACTTTACATTTTCCTAAGCTATGGGCTAATCACTACTCCAGCCTTGTCGCGATTTGAGCCTAACTCTCCCTGCTTGGAACCTCAAGGAAGCAGGTACTGCAAAAGTATCTACTCGGTATGCAGTAACTATAGTGGAAATACCCTGAAGTCTGGTAGAGCTAGTGAGTGTAGGTAGTAATGGAAGGCATTGCATTAGACTAGTGACCTGTCCAGCGTGTATCCTGCCTCTTACCTGCCAGGATAGGATCAAGCTTCTCTGCAAGCATGAAATGGAATAAGCAATATAAAAAATTAACAAATTAAACTGAACGAATTTTTGAATATATAAAAATTGGTCTTTTTTTGTATAAAAATCATGTTTAGTAATCTTCATGTTTAAATAATAAGTCTGGTTTTCAGCACACTGAAAAAAGTTAGGTTCATATTTCCCCATTGATATAACAACGTGAATGATTGCTTTCTTTGTATCAGTCCTGTCACTGAGAAGATACTAAACGATGAAAATGAGGAGTTAATGTTGTGGTATTGGAATCAAAGATTTTGACAGCTAGTTTGCGACCGTAATGTGTTAAGCCTATGACCCTTCAGCCTTGGATCTGAACTGCCGTACACTCTTTTGTATATCTAAACTATAGGACCTTTTGGGTTAGTGCTCAAACACGGGTTGTAATTACTGAGTGGGCCAGCCAGTAGGTGCCCTCATGAGGTTTTATTGCTGCTTTTGACCAGGGGTCTTAAAGGCAAGGTTAAGGTTTTAAGTCCTCATTATGTTGGTGCTGTCTACTTGTGACGGCTTTTTGACAGAGCACAGGATCGCCAGTCGTCCTTAATGGGCTGAGCCACAGTGGAGAATCTCATGTCAGTGCTTTTCATGTTGATGGAGCCGTAATGGCGGGTATCCCATGTTAGGGCCTTTCATGTCAGATAAAGAGTCATAAAGAAGAGAGAAACTGCCCTCATATGGAGAGGAGGAGACGAGAGGAGGGAGATAAGACATGAAGGAGATACATTGCAGTAAAAGTGTCCATCTTTCTTCTTCTCTCTACCTTTCTGTTTTTCACATGCACACCCCCAAAGCTTCATGTTATTCTAGTTTGCAAGTTAAGGTTTTCCTGACACTCCTGCACGTCAGGCTGCTAACTATGTTTGTATTTTATATTTATTTTATGCCTTTCAGTCTTAAATGCAGGCTTAATGCAGACTTCCTGTGCTCTTCCATACAAACACAGACTTGGCTCATTGTGACATGTTTACCAGCTGGCGTCTACAGAGCCGACAGACAGAGAGATCAGAGCCTTAAGCTTGTTACTCTCCCCTCACACATAGTCTGTTTACATACAATCGACAGTGCATGGTTTTTGTGTGTGCAGTCCTCTGTGAAGGTTCGTCCTATTCGGTCTCTTAACTAAGCCCCTTTTACTAGCCTGAGATGACCAATGATTTACCTGCTTCCTCTGGTCTGTACAGCCAGCTCTGTGGGTGCTCTTCTTTCACATGCTGCATGCAGAACCCATCCAATGTTGCCTCAACAAATATTCTTCTGTTTTGTTGAGAAGTTATTTATCCAGATAAAAAAAAAACACAAGTACTGTATGAGAATATCTTCAATTTAAGTGGATCAAAGCATCTATTTGAGTAATTTCATTTTGCCCACAAAGCCTCCCAACACTTATACTTTTTAAAATGCAGGTTTTTTTGTATGTTTCTTCTTTACTATTGTAAAACAAAAATGTCATTTTGCCCACTATGAGCTAACAAAATAGTGTTCCTTTGCGTGACTACTCAATGGAAAATTTCTGTGTTGTATCCACCCCCTACCCATACTCCCTGTCATCCTGCACTGATCATTTTTTTAAATAGGATTAGAGCATACATATCTTGCTCCAGCCAGAAGATGGCACCCTACCCAAACAGGGCACTGTCATAATCAAAAGGTTGGTGTGTGTTTGCAAGACATTAATGTGTGGATGAGATCAGCTCATGACAGTATAATTTTTATGAATTAACTGTGGATATATATCTATGAATAAAGTTAATTCATGTCATGGGAGATAAACAAATTTACATTTCATTTGGTTAGAATGACTTTGTCTTTCATCATAACCTTGATACATTTATATATTGTACTGAAAAAAATACCAAATTTAAGGAGAATTTGTTGTCCAGCAGGACAGATTTACTTCTCTGTGAACAGATTCTGACACAGATTCTCTGTGATCTTCCATACCCTTAAACTCCTAAACCTTTGCAGTAAAAGTCCAATTCTCTGTATTTGTTTGATTTATTTTCAGTGTTTAATTTCTTTTGATGTCTAATAAATCCCTTTTTTGTGTTGTGTGAGGTTGTGTATTTCTGCAAGTTTTGCAGGCTTGTTTGTAGAGTGCGTCACTAGAGGTTTGGCAAGCAATGTTGGAATCTGAACTCCAAAGTTATAACCCTTTTTTTAAAAGGGCAATCAAAAACAAACTCTGTTTCTTCAGTTTCTCATGGTGTTGGCCTTCAATTCTTCTACATTGCAATTGAACTATCTGTGGCCATGCATGAACCAACTGCGTCCTGGCAAACACACATTCACACACATGCAGAATTTTCAACATCCTAACCCAACTCTAACCACTTTCTTGCATTGACGTAGTTATCATAACTTAGACACTGGTTTCTTCAGACATGCTAACGTTTTCTTGTACACACACACTTCTACCAGCATCTGGTCACATTAAAAGCATCCGCATGCAAAGTTGACCCACAACAAAACAAGCTCTGATGTCACAGACAGGCTGAGGGTTTTGGCACAACGATAGCAAAAATAGGTCTGGCTAACAAGCAGCATGGTCGTTAGCAGTAATTACCCAGAATGCATGTCTTTGTGTCTATGTGCACATGGTGGGCTGCCACACTGCTAACGCACGGTGGCTTTAAAAAGGCCCTAAAAACCTTTCACAGTGTTTTTCCCAGACCTGGGAAAGTCAACTATTGGCGCAAAAGTAGAGCCTAGTTGCTGTGTGACAATAAGCATTCAGGCTAATGTTGCTTGTTTGTGAGCTCTTATAGTTTTCATCTAACTACTTTCTAGGCTGAGTCTCAGCACCACTCTAATCATATCCATACCACATCAACTCGGCCTTGGTTTTGCAATGTGTCATTTGCTGACAGTTTGAACGTCATTCTCCAGCCTGTAGGAGCTTGTTCAAGGAGAAGCTGGCACCACTTGATTTGTCAGTCAGTGCAATGTAAATCCACTCTGAGATTTTTCTTCCTGAGCCCCCAAAACATTTCAACAAAGTCATGGCAGATTTTTGTGAATGTATCATTCATTATTAATAAATCATAAACTACTGCTAAGTATAATTTTGAAAAACTAATATCTGAATATAATCTTGATCAAAATAACTTATTGTAGAATAGTAATTTAAGGCCCCCAACAACTTTTTGAGCATTTAAAAGATTTATTACCAGATGATGATTGTTAGATTACCAGATGAAGAATTTTATTTTTCCAGTGTTTAGAATGAGATTTCACACCATTTTACACCCCTATGGGTGTGTTTCCATTACAGCTTTTCCCAAAATTAAAATATTTCTAAACTTTTGGATAGTATATCACAAGTATAATTGTTATTTGCAGGTGTTTCCACTGAATGGTGTTTATCATATATGCCAAATTGCAACTTATGTCACTCACAGGCTTTCTCCAAGTACACCTTTACCATTCCTTTTACCCCAGCCTGCCTTATTGCCCATTTCTTAAAACAAATGTTTACTCATTGGCCTTCAACCCAACCTGAGAATGGATTTTGTTTGTGGATTGGATTCTTTATTTATTTTCCTTCTATCTATTCATTTTATGTGCTTTGTGTTGTTTTTATACATTATATATTTTTTTCCACTTGCTGCAGAGGGTCTGCCACAGCTTTCCAAAGCAGCTCTTCCCTCCTTTCCTTAACTCTGCATGTCACTGTTGTTTGCTATCAAGTGGGGTTTATATTTTTGTCTTTTATTATTAAAAAAAAAATGTTTGTCTCCTTCACCCAGCCATACCACACCATCTTTACTTGAGACGAACTGGTCACGTGAAGATCTACGTCACGTCCAGAGACACATAAATTTGAAAAGAAGTGTTTCCAAAAAACTTTTGCAATATATCAAATCAAACTTAATTTCTAAATACTTTTCATGTCATGGGGCAATGCAAAGTGCCTTACATGATTAAATCACTTAATCTTTATCAGAATAAACAAGTTTTCTCACACCAAAATATATCACATAACCATTTAAAACACACTCCTCATATTCTATTTTAGTCATACAAGCACACACAGAAAGAAAGCCTTACCTCTACTAACATAACTGCAGAACTTCTGTCTCTTAATGGGGTGTAGGTATTAAATAAATAAATAAATTAAAATTAAAAAGTAATATGCTGATGTGAGAAATCAATATATTTTGATTCCATCCTCACCAGGAACCAGTCTTCCCATGTCCACGTGGGCTGCTGCTATAGTAACCATGTAGGTCAAGGCAAGCTGAGGTTCACCTGTGATGCTGAACCCCATGCCACACAGACAGCGGTGATCACGACCTCAACAACCTCCAGACCGAGCAGGCAAATACTTGAGCGTGGAGGACGCCTATACGGAAAGCATTGGAGTTAAAATAAAAACTTAATAACCTTGAGTAACAATTAGAACAAATAAGAGCTGCAATAGAAAATGTTACATATAAAGGTTAAATTCAATTCAACTTTATTTGTATGGCGCCATTTAACGATTAATGTCGTCTCAAGGCTCTTCACAGAGATCGGCCAATTAAAAAAAATAGCCTTATAGAGGGAACCAGCTAGATTGCATTGAATCTTGACTTTGATCAAGATTCGATCTAATCTCTCATCCTGAGCAAGTATGAGGTGACAGTGGGAAGGAAAACTCCCGTTTAACAGGGAGGCAAAACCTCCAGCAGAACCCTGCTCAGGTAAGGCAGCCTTTTGCCTTGACTATAAAGGTCTTCATAAAATAATTTGTTTTAAAAAAGTAAAATGTAATTAAAATAACAATAAATTACATTAAAATCAAATAAAATTCAGTTAAAAGCTAAACTAAAAAGGTGGGTTTTGAGCCTCCTGTTTAAAAACATAAACAGTGTCTCCGAGTAAGGGTTTCTACTGTATGCTTCTCCACTGACAAAGACATTATTAATGGTAAGAAGCTTCTCTGGATGTTATAGTTCAGACCTCAGGAGTAACTCCAAGGCCAGATATACTTATATAGTTATCGATATTGAGGTGTCTGGAAAAACCATCTCAAAACCATTACCAGTTTTTTATCATGAAATTCAGGTTGTGCACAGTCCTGGGGATTATGGAAAATACAGCTTAAACAAGCCAAGAAAAAAGCATACCACACTTGAATTCCTTGGCACTGTCTGAACATTCTCACCTCTGCCAATGAGGTTATGCTTTTGCTCATGTTCATCAACCTGTCTGTCCATCTTTCTGACTTTCTGTTAGCAACTCTAAGCAAAAATTTTGGGTCAGATTTTTCTTTTTTTTTTCTTTCCCTGACAACAGGTTTTGGTCTATGTTAGATTTCATTCAGTTTGGGGAGTGATATGGAATGAAATGGGATACTGGGATTTAAAGAAACCTTTTTCATTACTGCAAGAGCTGTTTGCTCTGTTTTTAATATTTGACTGTTGTATATCATTGTATCATTGTAATATCATTGGATTGTAATCCAATGATATTAATTTTATTTTTAACCATTATCGTTTTTATCATTATTCAACCTGATAGTGTATATAAATAAATGTTGAACTATAACATGGGGAGGAAATGACAACATGGGTGCAAATGAACTGCTTGGCAGAGGTCAGCACTCTCCGAGTGTATTTCTATTCCTCCATGATTACTGAAGAAATGAATGAACCTTTTTAAGTCTAAATCAATGAGCCGGATTTTGTGCTGTGTCAGTTGGCGTTTCAGGGAATATGGCCTCAGGCAAGCAGTTGTTGTAACTGTGTCACATTCTCCGTTTGTGCGTTTGGGTAAAGTGTGTGCTGTGAAAGGAAACCAAACAAAATACAGGTGCAAATTCTTTTGTAATCCTTGACCTGATCAAACAGGTGTGACAGAAATGTTTAAACTACAATATTTTGACAATTTCAACCACAGTTGCATTTCTGAAGTCTCTTCTCATCTTACTTTGTTCACATGCCATAGTCTCCACATTCTTTTCTAAGCATGAATCATGTTATTTGTCACCAGTGTTCTAGTCACCTGGTTCGACCAATTTATTTTCCTTTTAAAAAATTAAAACTTAAACTTTAGGCAGAAATAATTTGATGTTTTTTTTGTTAAATGATCAAAAATAATTATTCATTTAGTCATTATAAATTCAAGCTGTCAGTCCATTTAGCAGCTTTTCTTTTGATTGAAAAGAGTTATGCAGGACTTAAACTATTGTTGGAAGAAAACCAGATGTGATAATTTCACAATTTTAAAAACACTGCTTGGTTGCAAAATCTGTATAATCACCAACTTAATTTTAGCTACACAATTGTAGTACGATATTAAGTTTATAAAGTTTTTTAACACTCATTCATCACAGAAACAAAACTTTTTCATCCATAAAAAGCAAAACATAGAACACAGTTAGATTGAACAGGATTTAACATATTCTGTGCATAACCTCTCCAGTCTAAATCTTTTTTCAAAAGCTGCCACTATAGTTGCACTTCTCCCTGCCTAATCCAGTCTGATTCTTTAATTATTTAAGGAGCTGAGTCAAACAACTCTGCATGCTCTTTAGTTAACTTGGACGATGCTTTACTTTAAGACAGGAAGGGGATAGAACGGTCACAGTTTGTCTTGGCTAATCGTATGAGAGGATGTCTGTTGTCCAGACCAGATTAGCATAACAAGCCTCTCACTGATGGGTCCTGGTGACAGGGAGGTGGAGTCAGAGATTGTAGGAGGGAGGGTGTCTGGTGATGATGAAGGGGCAGTTGTGAAGGTTTGGGGGTTCCTGCCTATGGTCCAGATGGATGTAGATCCACAACAGCTGGGGGGCTAGTCCTTAATACTCTGCCCCTTAGTCATCTGCTGTCTGTGTAAGCAAAAAGTCCGCATTTGGATGAGTTATACAATAAGTTCCTGTCCATCAAATGTAGCCAATACCTCACACACCATGTCAATCATCAAAAAAGAATTAACATCATGCATGTGTAAAAGTAAGTGTGTGAGTGTGCATGTTTGTCCTTGTCCTCGTAAGAGCTTAATTGAGGGTCATTATTAACTTAGCTGATCCTAGATGAGTCTCGTCGGGCCAAGAAGAGGATTGATTGCAGCTTTCTCATGCTACGTCCCTTCTCTGTCACTTACCATTGACCAGACGCCCCCCCCCATGGAACATAGCCGTTACTGATGATGATGGTGATCATAATGATGGTGATAATAATGATGATGATGAGAGCTGACTTGTTGGTCAATACAGAGATACTGCAAACTTTTAAGGCTGTAGAAACATTTGTGAAAGAGAAGCCATGATTTCTATTTAAAACTGACTTCATATTTTTCCATGGCCCTCCCCCCCTTAAAAAAAACCCAGATTTTTTTGAGTTGCCTACTAACTTAGGTTCTCATGGAGTATTTCTGTGCTGAAGCTGGTTCTCATGGCTCTGCGCTCGTTAAGTGAAGCCGATAAAGAGTCTGTTTTTAACACAAGAGCGAAGCATTAGTAAAGTTGGCAGAAAAACTGTTGAAAGTGCTGATTTTTTATGCTGAAGTGTGTGAGCGATTTCGGTTAACGCGCAGCCTCATCCCATTTCACTTATTTATTCGATATCCGCTGTGCTTTTTATGATCCCTGTTTTGGGTTTTAATTTGTTTGAGGGAAAAAGATCTGCCCTTGGGTGTAATTATAACGGTGGACCACATGGCTTCGTATTTAGCCTGTAAACATCCTACCCCCATTGACTAAAAAACCAGCAGTCAACTATTATTGACTCAACGCTGGTACTTTTCAATCAGAATTAGGAAATGACAGCATGAAGCCAAAGCATCCTCACATACGCTACCAGTCAAAAGTTTGGACACACTTTCCCATTAAATCAAGTGCACCCAAACTTTTGACTAGTGATGCATGAAAACTAAGTGGTTATTTTCATTCAACTGCTTTAGCACTTGGATGTTAAATATAAATATATTAGCCATATTCTTAAATGTCATTTGCATTCTTGCACCAAAAGCAGCAACATCATCGTTTAAAAAAAATTAGGTTTTTCTAAATCATTAATCTTATTATGGACGCTTTTGTGCTCCAACGGTTTTTCCATGTAAACGCTTGACAGAAAAGCGGAGTTGTGGAATGGTATCAAATGCGTCATTCATTACGAAACACCAAAAACATCCTCTTCGTGTGTGTAGTTTGTGTAGCCTCATCTTGACAAATCTAGTTCAGTTTAAACCCACCACCAATAAAAAAAAAAGGCTACTGGTTTATATGCTGCTCGTAACTCTGAGACACAGCCTCAAAAGCTGCCACTGACGTCTTAGTGGCGGTAAGGTCTGGTGATATGCACCTGTCTATGGTACACACATGCACACACATATTGCTGCTTCGTACATGCACCACTTCAGACAGCGCTGTGCTATAAAATGTCATGAATTGCTTTGGTTGATTCGTTTGTGTATGATGAAAGAATCGCTAATGAACTTGATGTTCGCTACAAACAGACCAAACCAAACTTGTTTCTTTGATGTTCATTTGCCTTCATAGAACCAGTTTCAGACTCATGGATGATGCCATGGTTGGTGGATTGTAGCTGAAGTTAATACTGTGTGTGTTTGGTAAGTTTCTTCTTTTTTTCCAAATATTCTATGTGGTAGAATTCCATCTTTGTAAGGAACACTACAGAAGAGGAGCAAGTTACATTCTCCTTCCTCTTATTCTTGTACATAAATTTCACTAAGTAGATTTTTAATACAGCAGAAAACTTGGTTAGAGAATATGTGAGTTGTTGAGGTGGGAGGGTGGTGAGAATGTGGGCACACACTATGTAGTTGAGCCAAGTTTTTTTTTTTTTTTTTTTTTTTTTTTTTGCCAGATTTGAATAAAGAGAAAGGGTTTCTTTCCCAAGGGAACTATTTCCCAGGAAAGGGATTTTTTTAAAAAAATTATTCAGTCTCGGAAAAAGTGTCAGTAGTACTTTTAGACCTCTGAAATACTTGTATCCACCACTTTTTAGGCAAAACACTGGGCGTCACCATGACACCTGGCAATCCAGAAGCTGTTTTTCACTTCCGGCCATCACTAACTACCATGCATAACAATTTATTTTAGAAGTGCAATTTGATTTGGTATATTCACATGAATGTCTTCAGGGACAACATATGTTGTTGTTGGATACATACAAAAATCACAGAAACTTTAAGATTTTATTAATGGAGCATGTTGCAACCATGAAGTCACTTGCAAGATGATGTCGAGAGATGAGGCGATTTCACAACAATGACTTGCAGCGCTGAAGTTAAAACACCCACCCAAGAGGGTCTTCTTCTGCTCTTATTATTGTGTTGATCATAAACCGACAGAGCTGGATCCAGATCCAGAATTGTATCTGGACTACGAACGATCACCAGCAAATTAGAGGCGAAAGCTAACTAGGTACCACGATGCAGCTGATGAGACACCTGCTTCCACCTGCACTATTGAAGTACAACACGAAGAGCCTCGTATGTACTCTGATTATTAGTCCAAGTTAGTTCATGAGATACCTTTTATTTCGTACTGTATTTTCACCACCATAGGATGCACTTAAAAGTCTAATGTGTTGTTGTTTTGTGACTTCGGAAAGTGGCTGTAGAAGAGGACAGCATGAGAACAGTAAAAGTGAAAGTGTGTCCGCTGTGAAAAAAACAAGTTAAGTAAATGAACACGAACCAACAGCTTCATAAAAGGAAGAAATTGACTGTAAAAGTTATAAAAATTAGTCTGAGAGCAGACTCCATGTTTACTTTGAATCTCTGCCAGGAAGCACTCTTGGCAGAGATCCAAAGAAAAAAAAAAAAACGTCAAATGCAGTAGCAGCAAGAGATGGCGGGAGCTAGCTTTCGCATAGACAAGCTAATCAACAAATTAAATAATGTTTAAAAATATTTCTGAGACCAGAAAAGGACGCTGCGACGCAGCAGCAACAAGCGACCCAAAAGAAACCCACATTTTTCACATCCAGAATTCTGATTTCAGTGAACGGAGCTAAACAGCCAAAGTCCATAACTCCGTCATCTAGCTTTTCTGTTAGAGTAGTCAGATGGGGAAGCAGTATTACGTTTTAAAACTGTAATAGTTAATCATTATTGCTAATGTAGACAGAAGGGGGAAACCGGCTTCGGCATAATTTTACGCAATGGATCATTGGAACGGGGTTCTGCCAAGAAAGTGGTGGATTCGTCATTGGTTTTTACTTAACGCATATTTGTTTTCATTTATCCAACTTTCTCCAGTGGATGTCGTATTGGTATTGCCATCTCTTCTCTAGTCTTAATGCTCAACATCTCTACTCTGTATATTTTATCATAGATGCCGCTGCCTCCCCTCCCACCAGCCCAGCCCTGCACTCCTGCACCCCCCCCCCCCACGGGGGGCGTTGTGTAGTTGCGCAGTGCTAACGATCCAAGACTGTCACTCCCGGTGGGATGGATGAGCCGGTATACTCTGCACTCAGGAAGCCTCATTAGGATTCCTCTTTAATCCGTCTCTGACAGGACTGGCCCAGGAATGGGACGTCCCCTCATGCACACTTAACAGTGAAGGTGCACGAACCACATAATCAAACGTAACATAACACTTCAATCCGTGCACAGCAAGCAGACTTGCTGGTATCCTGAAGATGCCTACTACGCACACATACACACACATACTATTATGCTAATAATGTCTTATTCTTCCACCTACAAGGATCTTCCATCATCCTGGTGTCACTCCTTATAGAAATCCACTACAGATCATAAGAGCTTATTATGGGTGATTAGTTAATTTAAGGGAGGGATGCTGGGAGGTAGAAAGCGAAAGATCCTTCTCCTTCTTGGCTCTCTCTCCCTCTCTTGTCTTTCCCTTTTTAGTGGGACATATTGATTACCACATCAACTATGTTATCAATATTCTTCTCTTTAGTCGTCAGCAAATGGTGATCTCCATTAATGAACCTGCAAAGTTGTCACACTGCTCTATGTGTTTGGGTATGCATTTTGCATTTGTGATGCTCATCTTGTTGCCTAAAGGTTGAAAATTGAAATAAAAAGTAGTAAACTGTCATAGCATGTCAAACTTTAAGGATTATTTGTAACTGTACGATATTTTTTACAGGAAGACAAGTGTGAACAAAAGAAAAAAAACATTTAATCATGGCTAAATATATTCAAACTAAAAACTTGACAATAAGTGGCAAGAAAAGAAATAATCTATTATTATCTACGTACCATATGTATGTATGATTGGTGTCTGTGGTAGCCTTATGTTGAGCGCATGTTAGCTTTGGTCCATAGGCAGCTGCTGCAGCGTGGGTTTTCTGACTTCATTATGTGGCCCTAATGACCTGCTGACAGCTCATCACTGACACACACAGAAGGACACAGTGGCTTCATGATATCCCTGACAATAGCACAGCCAATTAAATCAGGGGGAAGGGGAAGATGTATAATTATGTTTGGTGCATGGAAATATAGTTCTGTTCTGCACTAAACTCTAATAATTTCATTTAATCTGTTTTGTCTGTAGAAAACCCTCTTTTAATTATTAATACTAACATTATTAGGTTTTTACAAGTTAGAGGCCTTTCATTAGAGCTTGATGGCACCCTAAAGAGGGATTGAGTCCATCGCCATTTCCAGCACTTTCAATCACTGCGCTCTGTTAGCATCTAAAACAAGCATGAAGATCTTTGAAATGCTGAAACATAAAAAATATAAATCAGAAGTGTTTTCATAAAACAAATGGAAGATAAAAACTTAGCTGTTTTGGCTGTATGTTGAACTCTTCTCATGGGAATGGTATAAGATAAATTACTAATGGCTCTAATAAGTGATTATAAATTTACTGATCACTATCAGTGTAGAAAAAACATAATAAGATTTAGTAAACTCGTTTATTTTGACCACTAATTAAGGAAAAACTAGAAGAAGTTAAAGCAGGTTATCAGTTATCTATTAATTTTATTTTAATTCAGTACCATTCAGTTCAATTCATCTTTGTTTGTGTGGTGCCAGTTCAACAAAGCTATCTCAAGCTCGTTGCAGTCCAATTATAAATCAGATAAAACAAATATATTGTATGATCCACATTTGTTCATCTTATAATTGAGTTTTGCAAATGTTCTTTTTTTCAAAATGCATACAAAAATTATGGAAATTGGACATGTATTTTCTTCCAATAAAGGTAATCTATTTCTTTGAAATTGTAGTTATAAAAGTTGCTTTTTGTGTGCTTTCACTTTATGACTGATAAGTGATTGCTTCTGGACCTTATGGTTTAGGGGTTATGTTTTCTATGTTATATACCGGTCTGTGTGTTTATGTATTCCACTGCTTAATGTGTGTCTTGGGTTCAGGCTCACTCAAAAAATCATTTAGGGGAAAGTTGATTGCATAAGAAGCTCAGGCCGGTGGCTACAACCTTTCAATGAAAAGGGGTTATTTTTGCATTAAGGACTCTGTAAAGAGGATAAAAGAGGGGGTTGTGGGGGGGGTTGGTTGGTTGCCTCCTACAACATGGCACGCTCCTTAAGCCATCAGGCATGGGGAGGGATGCCTAATTGAACATGATAAAGTGTAAAGTTAATTACCCCTCACGCCTGTCACTTATATCCACATGAGAGGGGTTGGCCTGAGGCACAGCTGGTGTTGTGTTCGTGCATTTGTGTGTTTATGTGAATGTGAAAGAACAGGGGTGACAAGACAAAAGCCAAGGATTCCCACGAGGGTTGCACAGTGGATCATCGCAACAATCGGATTTTAAAGATATCTGTGTCCCTCTGGTGCACAACTACTTAACACTTTTTTCCCACACAAACAAATGCACACACAGAAAGATGCACAGCTGACTTTTTACATGAAGTTAATTGTGATGATACAACCGAGTGCTTTGAAATGTCTTTGTATGACAAAGCCATACATTTTTGTTTGTTTTGACTGTTAATTTCTCATGCACTTCATTTCTAAAATGAAGATTGAATTTGAATGTAATAATCCATACAAATTGGTTTGGCAAATCTTTCTTGTTCGCCAAGTATTTTGAAGTCAAATGTGTGTATTCTCAAGTTAAAATCTGTTTTGTTTGTGTGATGTGTATTAAGGTGTCGGGGCCGCCAGCATGGCCAAACTGACCTTCATGGTTGGAGGAGTAGAGGAGGAATATCAGGCTGCACAGGAGCTGCTCACCTGCATGGGAGCCAATGCTGTGTACTGTGGACAGGTTGGCACTGGACAGGTAAAGGAAAACTCACTCTCAAAGATTATGGAATAGATACTGTTTTTGTGTGAAATTTCTAAATATATCAGTCACACACAAGTTCTAAACTGAATCAAAACAACTATTTTATCTTACTAAGCCACAAATATGTCTTAGATTGTTTTACGGCCAGTTTCCACCAGGTCTCGCCATATTTCAACTGCGCTGTAGTTTCGATCCAACCAATGCAGTGCACCAATTCATACCAGGAGTATATCAGATGCCAAGTGCCCCAAATGCAGTCTGCATAACTGCATCAATAGACCAGCAAATAAGTTCTTTGTCCAGTTTGGCCAGTTTGACCAGTTCTCACATGCCTGCTCTATATAGTAGGGATGTATGGTGTCAAAAGTTTCCATCTCCAAAAGAAATGTTTCGTTGACCAACATGTGAAGTATCAAGTGGGATCCTGTCTCACCTGATGGCTTGGTGCCAGTGCCACCGCCAATAAGAAAATGTGGATGTTTTAGAGTAAAATTCAAAATCTTGACATAGTCTTTTAATTTTAAATTGACTGAATCCACTTTGCTTTTCTTTGACTAATTCCTGCCTTGATCTAGACAACTTAGATTAACGTGTTTTCAAAGTAGCAAATGGCAAAAATGGAACAGCCGTGCATTTTATAAAACGCACCGTGGTGTCCCTGATGGACGCACTCTGATTGACTAGAGTTGCTCCAATCAGCTGTGCAGCACTTTTCTCATTCTCCCCATCGAGACGTGCTAC
>JBAMHX010000019.1:9607795-9618918 GCA_037177515.1 Pseudomugil tenellus
GTGTCTATCTGTGTATGTTGTGTCTGTACATGTGTGTGTATATATGTGTGTATGTGTGTGTGTATGTATGTATGTATGTATATATATGTGTGTATGTATGTATATATATATATATATATATATATATACATACATATATGTGTGTGTGTGCATGTATGTATGTATGTATATATATTGTACAAAAAAAGAATAGAAAAATTAGGCCTATTTTTAGGAAATAAGCATGCTAAAAGAAGCATATTATGTCTCATATTATGACAAAATCTGATGATATTGTCAAAATCAAATATTAAGATGACAAGTAATCTTGCAACGATATGATACACATTATGTATATTAAAAGTTTTTCTCTAGCGCCAGTGCATTCTTTATTTCCATGAATAAGCTCAGCAAGTGTATTTTTATGGAAAATCACAGCGCAGAATATAGACACATAGCTGACCCCACCTCTACTGTGTCACTGTTTTTATAGTTGTGGGGAAGTCTTTGCCCTGCTAAACAGTGTGAGTGTTCTTTGAAATAATCCTTTAACGCACTAAGCAGAGGCTCTTAGCTACCCTTCTGCTATCCTTGCTCACTGGCACATTATCTCCTTCCTTCATTTTCCATGGTAAAACCCTACCTCCCAAATGTGTCTGGTCTCAGCATACATGCATATACACAATTACTCCTGTATTAAGTATCTGTATGATGATAAAAAAAAATAATAGTATTAAATATTGCATCAGAAACTGCATGAGCACTTTAAAAAGAGTAATGTCTCATCGTTTTAATTTGAAAATCACACCTTGTTTTAGTTTACTCAACTTATAAACCACATTTTGTAATGCTTAAGTTTTTATTAGCACTTTTCTTGATAAATAGAACCAGATAAATAGGTAAGACATGATTCAAAACAAAGTCTTCTGGATGGCATGCATAGAAAAAACTTGAGTCCTGTCTTTTTCAAATTTGGACTTTTCATTTATGCAAACTTGGTAAACATTTGTATTTTCCATAATAATTTCTGTATTTATAAAGCTACACTAAGATAGGAAGAAGAACTTGAGTCCTAGAACATTATTTAAAAATTCCTTGATATTACCCGCTATAAAATTGTGCTCCATATTTATTGGTTATTTACCAGTCAAAAGGTTAGACACATTTCCTCATTAAATCCAATGGAAAAGTGTGTCCAAACTGGCAATGTATATGTGTGTCTGTGGAACTCAATTTTCTAGCTACATTTGCAAAATGTGCAATATAAATTGCTTTTGTTCAAATACATGGTTTACATCAAGGTTTACATCGATGGAAACCAGACTTTTTCAACCCACTCAAACTCAATTAAAAGCTAGCAAACCACAGCCATTGGTCAGTTGCGTGATGGACTCATAGACTCAGCACTTCACCTCAAAAGGAGGTTGGGGGATGATCCTGGAGTCAGAATATGAACAAGGGCAGGGGATTGTAGGAGATGGAGGAGCAGATAGAATGGGGAAACCCAGACTTACCAGTCCCCAGGAGAGGACTAGCAGCCTAGGTTTGACTGCTGTGGGATGGGTACATAATGAGGATGCATCACTGCAACAATGAGATACTCTATCACAGAAAGGCATGTACAAGAAGAAAACATAGCTTCTGCCTAAAGCTGATGAAGAGATCGTATCACGATCATCCTCATTACTGTTCTACAAAGGACACCAAACTGCAGCACATTCTCCTAAAAAAGCAGGAGATACAGCATTATGAATAACGCAGTACTTGTATAACTGTGGGAACAGACTTGAATTATACTTTGCACCAAAGTTTGAATCTTTGACAAAGAAAGAGCACAACTTTTCCTGTCACCATCAGCCACTACGATTACCAAGCAGTTAAGCAGCAGAAAGTAGTAAAATAAAGTGAGGTGTGGGGAGAATTGGACTGATCTGCAAAGCTATTGGCTGCTAAGAGGGCTGTAAAATAATAACACTCTGCTGTAAAACAAAGTGCTTATTAAATCATTTTTAAAAATATAGCACAATGTTATGTGCTTTGCAAGCTTTACCACCAAACAAAAAGAAAGATTGCATAGGGAGAGCAGCTGAACAATTGCATGAAATTTAATAAGTTAGATCATTATCACAAAACTGTGTGAGACATTTGGGAGACTAGTGGTTGAGCTCATACCAGTGCTATCATTAATGTGACACCTGGCCATCATGTGGTCACTACATGGAGTTTAAGGGACATCTGCACATAAAAGAAGCAGTGGTATATAACTTATTCTGTAATACTAAGAGTGTGACACTTTGTTTCATACACTTACCTGTATTCAAGGTTTGTGATTTTGGCCCAAACTCCATATTAT
The DNA here is from genome assembly GCA_037177515.1 of Pseudomugil tenellus. Taxonomy (NCBI): domain Eukaryota; kingdom Metazoa; phylum Chordata; class Actinopteri; order Atheriniformes; family Pseudomugilidae; genus Pseudomugil; species Pseudomugil tenellus. The sequence goes on from JBAMHX010000019.1 coordinate 9,610,128, forward strand.
TTTACTCTCTGCTCCACCAACTTACTAGGACAATACTCATAGCATCTGTGTGGAGGATGGCCTCAAATACGAATGAACACATGGACAAGACATTGATATCCACACCGTCCTCAATGTATTCATTGGTCTGTGACTTCATGTGTTACCCCTCTATTCCAGGATGTTAGAACTTGCTCAGGGAAATTTAAAAGTAATTGAAGCAACTGATAAAAATAAGTACTTGGATTATTACTCTGAAAAAATAAATCCATTCAGCTAAAGTACAATGTAAACCCAATATTCTCACTTTAGAGTGGCTTAGAGAAATCAAGAGGAGCAGTGCAATTCAAGTATAAAATACATGTCAGTTCATATACATAGTTGGAAGAACTCATAAAGAAACAACACTACAAAGCTACAAAAAGCTACAAATATGCAGAGAGGGAAACAAGAGTAGATGTTGTATGGTGGTCTAAGTGAAATATTTTTTTAATTTAGTTCTTCATTTTTTGTTATTTGAGATGTAATTACTATAAGTTACATTTTTATTTTATAAAACTGACAAGAAAAATTCTACTGAACTGTAGCAAAGGAGTGCAAGAGCAGGGACACATTTTTATGGTGTTATAAGAACAATAATGTAACTTCTATTTGTAAAGTCTATTTGTTCATTTATTTATTTATTAGGATTCCCCTTAGTCATCACCCCACAGAAACAATGGTTGTTTTTCCTGGTTGTACTGAAACCACTGTCTTACAAAAATAAAGATGTACAGAACTATTCCACAGGTCTGCACATCACTGTTTTCCTCAGTACATTGGTTCTTGGCAAAGTTTATATAAATCTGTTTTTTCACTGCTTCTCTGGTCCTGTTGTGTCAACAATTGATTGGAACTAATAGTTCATAAAGGCAGGTTTACTGAAGGGTGTTTTTTGGATTAAAACATGTATACATAAATGTATATATGTATAAAAGTTTGGACACACCTTCCTACTGAATTCAATGAGATAGTGTTTCCAAAAATTTGGCTGGTATTGTGTGTGTATATACATATACACATATATGACACTGCTCGGGTGTGATGGTTGACCAGGTGATCTCAATAGCAGTCTTCAGCTGTGCCAGATTGCTGGGGTGCAAGTTGGCCATCTTACTCTTTACAATACCCAATAGGTTCTCGGTGGGGTTCAGGTCAGGGGAGTTGGCTGGCCAAGAAAGCACACTGATTTGGTGCTATGTGCAGGTGCTAAATCCTGTTGGAACACAAATTCCTCATAACCAGAAAGCTTTTCATCTGATGTAATCATGAAGTTTTCCAAGACCTAAACGTTGCGTTTACTTTGGACTTTATGAAACACAGTGGTCCAATACCTGCAGGTGACATGGCACCCCAGATTATCACAGACTGCAGGAACTTGACAATAGACTTCAAGTCACTTGGGTTTTGTGTCTCCCCAGCCCTCCTTCAAACTCTACTACCTTGGTTTCCGAATGAGATGCAAAACTTGCTCTTATCAGAAAACAACACTTAAATTAGTGAGCGACAATCCACTAATTCTCCTTGGCCCAACCTAGTTGTCTTTGACGCTGCCTGGCATTTAGGAGAGGCTTGACGCTGGGCACGCAGCTAATGTAGCCCATCTCTTGAAGCCGTCTATATGTTCTAGCCTTTGATGCACAGACTCTTGCCTCTTGTGGATTTATCCAGCATTGTCAAACTGTTAGTTAGTAAAAGTACTTTGAACAATTTCTAACTGAACAGCATGCATGTATGTATGTATGTATGTATGTATGTATGTAATGGCCATTTTTCCTGTCAAGGACGAGGAGACTGTTTTTTTTTTTTAGATTGAGAAGAATATAAATTAAATAATGAAGAATGAAAGAAGTTGAACATACATTAAACATTTAAAACATGGAGTGAGACAAATCCAATTGAGCACATCTGGAATATTATGTTTCGCTCAATCCACCAATGCCAAGTTGCACCACAGACTGTCCAGTAGTGGGCGGATGCTTTGGTCTGGGAGGAGATTCTTAAGGAGAACATCCGCCACCTCATCAGGATCATGTCCAGGCGTTACAGGGAAGTCATACAGGCACGAAAAGTCCACAGACACTACTCAGCCTCATTTTGACTTGTTTAAAGGACATTACATCAAAGCTAGATCAGCCTGTAGTGCAGGGATGGGCAACTCCGGTCCTGCAAGTGTGGAATTTCTCTGCTGCAACACACCTGACTCAGATCATTTGGTAATTAGCAGACTTGTTCAGAATTTCATGTGAATCTCTGCACAAGTCTTCTAATTAAGTCTGATGTGTCAGGTGTTCTGTACCAGGGACAGTGTTTTTCCACTTTTAATTTGAATATAACGCCAAATCCAGAGCTCTGTGGGTTGATACATTTGATTTTCATTTATATTTTTGTGTGATTTTGCTGTCAGCACATTCAACTAGGGAAAGAACAATGTAGCCTATTTAATAAAAATATTTTATTCAGATCTACAACATGTTACTTTAGTGTTGTGTATATATATATATATACATATATAATTGTGAAAAAGAAACCATTTATCACTTAAAATCCAGCATAATTTCAACTGACTTCTCCATAAACACCCCTGTTTAAAACGAAGAAAATTGGCTGGCCAGAATCCAAAATATTTTTCCGGAGATGAAATCGGTTTTTCATTACAATTCCAGATAATGAGAAATTAACAGTCTCGTTATGACCTGAATACATCCTGCTCAGTTTGTCTTTCTCTTATGTTTGACACTATGTGCACTGCAGCAGCCGGCCCATTTTCTGGCCGCGTTTTGTTGTCTCCCGTGCGCCGTAAATAATGTTGATAAAGACGCCGCTGAAAACGACTTTCACGCGTCCCCCGATTGATTTAAAATGACCTCGGTTTCTAAATTATATTGGAAGCCTGTTTAAACAGATGAAGGTTTAAACTGTCTTGCTTGTATGCGCATTAATCTCCCATTCATCATCATTACTGCTTGATTGGTCCGTCCACGCCTTCACCAGCCTCTTGTGTTACGACAAGGGTCTGTAAATTAGGATGTAATCCAGTTTTAACAATGGTGACAGCAGCCACAGATACACTTTTTGTTTCCTTTATGAATGTGTGTGTGTGTGTGTGCTTTTGCTGCCGTTTGACAGCTGCATACACCGCCCCTATCAAAACGCTTTGTGCTTAGTTGTGGGAGATGTGGAACCCTGTGCCAGGTCCCCCTAATAGGATCTTATAAGGCTGATGTAATTGCTGTTATATACTCGATCTATATGAGCCCATCATATCCGGTAGTTCAGCCATACGCAATCTTCCACCGATTAAATTGCGTGTCGATGCTGGATTAGACCGCTGAGGATTCAGCCATATGCATAGAGATGAAGACTCAAATGGTTGGCTCGTGTAAATGTGCCTGTAATTTGCCTTACTTTAATGTATCATTCTGGCAGAGTGTGATGTGGGTTTGGAAGATGATTGCAGTCCTGCTGCACTAAAGAATGAATAGAGAAATACAGCCTGTGTCTCATGCACAACCAACCTGGTCCGTTCATCTTTGCTTTTACAACGCAGTTTTATTATGCATAAACCCAGGCCATTTCCCTGCTTGACCTGGGTCCGTATCAGGCTTAAAGACACTGGCTGATAGTTTACATAAATCTGCCTTGTGATTTCACCCCGACCCGGGAGGCTTAAACGGTGTATTATTCCAAACATATGCATTTTAATCAGCTCGGTCACACTTACAAGGACTCCAGTTAATAAGGCCATCAATCAAATACGTGTGCAAGGGTGGGTGTGGGAGGGACGGTGGGTGTAGTTGTGTCTGATTAGGATGAACCTTTTTACCTCAGAAAACAGTACAGGATGAAAAATCACGTTTGTTCTCACAGGTTTGGTCTACTGACACATAACCTACCAAAATTAGTGTAGGCCTATAGTGGAAAATTATTTTTGTAATAATAAAATTAAAAGGAACAATAATAAATTAGAGGATAATAAATGTAAATTAGATTTTTTGCTTTAAATGCAGAATTGCATTTTAGCTGCAATTATGCAGTTGTCCAATATTTTTATTTTTTGTTAGCAAAGACTTCAAAGCCTGCTCGCTAAATGCAGCCATTTATCTCTCTATTACTGCAATAACGTCTAATCTGCAGTGTAAAACCACTTTTAAAACCTAATTTGTGTCTCTCTGTGGTACGCAGCTTTTTTTACCAAAAACTTTTTAATTTGGGCGGCCTCGGTCAAATACGAGCAATTAAAATGCAACTGATTGTTGCGCTACTCTCTGAAGTCTTTCTAATATTTTAAGACAACTAATTCTGTGTCTATTAAGTGTTTGCAGAGAAAATATGCGTGGCGTTAACGGAGCATAGGGACCACTTAGCTGTCACGGTCAATCTAACGGTCCCATCAGGAAACATTGAGGGGACACACTGGTGTTTTGACAGCAACCACTTGAGAACAAAATTAGTGTTATTATTGGATCGGGGGAGGCAGGAGGAACCGACTTAGCGTGCATGAACTGAAAGATAATGTGAAGAGGATAAAGCTAGTTTAAATCAGCTTTGATTTGTTTTGTTGAATTGAAGTGGTGTTAAAATGGAAGATTTTGAATCCTCATTTGGGATTTTAAAAACTGTCAGAAATGTAGGCTATTTAGAGGACAGACAATCCATGGATCCATGAGTGACATAATTTATTGCAAAGTGGACGTTGTTGACAACCCAGCCAAAACACAATCCAACAAACACAAAAGATGAACAAATATTAGGAAGATTAAAAAAACGTATAAAGAAAAAGGAAAACCGATCAGTTGTTAGTCAGGACTCTCCATGAAATGGCGCAAAACTGGAGTCACTATAGCAGTGCAAAGCGAAAAAAAACGTTTCCATAATTTAATCACATTTTCATTAGATTACACAAGTGTCTTATAATATGGGAGGAAACTAAAAGAGACGTCTGTTTGAAGGTCCTTGAAATGTTCAGACACCCCCCACCCCAACATTTTGATTGTCCTCCCTGCATCCTCACTTCCCCAGCCCCCCACCACCCACCCCACATCCCCGCCAAGCTGTAGTAATCCGTTCCCTCGGCGCCTTGTTACCTTTTGGCAGGAACGATCCCTTACTGGTATTTCATTAATTCAACACTCAAAAATCACAGGGTCGTCCATATACATCAATTACTAATTTCACTTGCATCTGCACATTTCGGCCCGGTCCGCCGCCATGGAGGGCACCGGTGTGGAGAGCTGGTTATAATGAGACGGACGCAGTCTGTTAACAAATCCCCTTGTTAAAAAGAGAGATGGAAAACATCATTCTCGCGTAACTAACAGTACATGGAAGTGGATTTAGACGACAAGTCATGATAAAAAAAAGCACCATCTATCACGGAAATTTAAATGTTTATTTTTTTAATCCCCTCCCCCAACTCCTCCGTCTCTCTCTTATCAAATTAATCTTTTTAGATTTGAATCTGTATTTTGTCCATGCGTTCATATTTGAGCCCACTCTATGGTTCTGTTTGGGGATTTTTTTACAGGTTTGCTTAACATCTTGTGCATCCAGGAGCTCTGGATCACTATTTTCCACCTTGTTTGGATTTATCTGCTTTCCCCTGTTTCAGTCCTGATCATATAATATGTTAAAGTGAAAGATTATAGGCTATTAAATGCTTACATAGAACATGAATTTGTTTTGGTTTTATCTGGTCAGAGGCACCTCTTCCCTCTGATCTAATGTCACAGATGAGGATTTGCTGAGCACTGAAGGTGTGAAAGTGACAAAGGCGTCTGTCCTGCTTGTTGGGGAACAAGTGAAGTCCGACCCAGAGGGCCTAGTTGAGATACCATTAGACTGACTGGAGTGGCAGGCCAGGCAGGCGCAAGGACTCCCTCCAGGACCGAGACCATGAGTTGGACCTGGGTACATAGAAGGGTGTCTGAAAGCGCACAGAAGTTCTGGTCTCTGGTAAGGATGAGACAGCACCCGGAAACTGTCGATAGAGCGCAAGGGGTTCGGAAAAGGGGTGCCAGTGGGAGCTGAGCCGGCACCAACACCAAGAGGAGAGTAGTAAGGTAGCGGCAGGTGGGATGGGAATGGATAGGGCAGGTTCCCTGTGGCCGCAGCGTGGCTCATCATGTAGGTGTAAAAGGCCGGGTCAGCAGGGTGAGGCCATGTCATGGCCAGACGCTGGCGTTTGTCTTTCATCCTTCGGTTCTGAAACCACACCTGTAACAGAGACACACTGTGTCAAATATTAACTACATCCCTCCCTCTGATCAACGGAATACAGTATCCCACCCCCACCCCACCCCTTTACACACGCCTAATTACTGGTTGCGGTTAGATTTAGTTTTATTTTCTTTTTTTCTTTCTTGAGCTATCTATATTTGTTTGTGGAGTCATTTTAAACATGTATAACATGTATTTCCACTGTTTCTTGTGCCAATGAAAACATGCAAATTAAACGCATTTATATTTCAAAGTGAAGGCCTTTCAGTAACAAATGCTGTTTTTGTCTTGCAGCACAGTGTCATTAGCTTGACTACATTAAAATTACCACAAGGACTCATTTATGCATATTGTATTTAAACACGAAACAGATTTAGAAAAATTGCTTACTTGAATCAAAAACTAGCTCGACAAATCTGAGTCTGCTTTTGTGGTTCAGAGGCCTGATTCAGACCTGCTCCTTTGGGACAAGAATCTTACTTTGATAGTGGTTTCAGGTAGATTTAATGCAGCCGCAAGTTCGCATCTCCGCGGCCTTGACACGTAGTTCTCTCTGTAAAATTCCTTCTCCAACCGGGCGATCTGTTCCCTGGTGAAAGCGGTTCGATACCGGCGAATCTGGTCTGCTGCGTAAGACAGAGAGCCTTGACCTGGTACTGTTTTGCCCGGGTCGGCAGTCTCATTCGGGTGACTTGGAGAATCCCCATTTCGACCTGTACCAATAAGAAGAATAAATTAATAATTTTATGTTTGCAACTTATAGAATCCGCTGAATAAAAATGTACGGTGGATTAATATTTTTCTGTTTTTCCAGTACATAAGACAAAATTTTGCTGGTAGCTGGTTTATTTCATTATTCAAAATCCGTTGTTATTCATCTGTTATTAGGGCCTTCTTGGCATAAAGCTCTACATCTTTATATCTGTCTTTTTTGTGCAATTTTTTTTTATCTTATATTTTAGGATGAAAGATGTTATCATTTTTAAATGTTTGAATCAATTGATAATGGGGTTGTAGCCTACAACAATTAGACTGATAAATGATTGCATTTTTTGTATAATAGTTTTCATGACATTTTAAGCCTAAAGAAAAAATATTAAAAATAATATTAGTAGCGGCTTGTTTATTTATTTATTTATTTATTTATTTATTTATTTATTTATTTATTTATTTATTTATTAAGATCGGAGCTACACATGTACTAGACTGTCTTGGCACTTAATAAGGATTCCAGAAACTGGATCTAGCATGACAATCTCATTTTCTTCATTATTTATTTTGCATGTTTTTTAGACTACTTAAAATCCTGCATTTTCCTCAAGATGTAAATGTAAGGGACACACTGACAGTGTAAATCAGAAAGGTTGTATTATGGGTGTCAAGCCACACTGCCCACTTGGCAAAACAACTGTATGCAGTTTAAACGTTTTTTATTATGTGGTTGAGGTTAATCTGTATCCTATTAAAAGCAGGTATTTAATTTATTTCGATGTGATTTTTCATAAGAGCTGCTTGTCACATTTTATGATGCATAATTCAGCATTTTTCATAAAGCCAACATGATTAGCGGAATTATGCAATCACAGAAATCCTGAATGCATACCTTTGACTGTTGGGTAGTCCATACTTTCAGGCGTGCAGCTGACATCAATTTCCTCATAGAAGTCCGACTCGGTCTCTGAGCTGCTGCCGTCCTTAATAGATTGATCAGCTCGGTGCCTCTCGCCGGTGGCAGACGTGCTAACCGGCCTCACGTCGCTGCACACATTCCTCCGTACGCTCTCCTCCACTATCAACTCGGTCCTGTCCCGGGAGTAAGGCGTAGCAGCGGGGCTAAGACAGCTCCTGTGGCTCGGCTTCCCCTGTGTTTCTCGCACGGAGCCCCCTATGGCATCCGACAAACTCGATCCGTTCTTGCCAACCTGACCTCCCTCCACCAACCTCAACACCTCCTCTCTGCTTTCCATCACAAGCGCTGTTTTTGGGGAAAAAAACGACTTCGCGGGAAAGTGCAAGCCTTTAGAAAACTAAGGCTGGAGGTTTATGTGAATTTGGTGATGATGGCGGCGAATGTGTGTGGAAGAATTTTCGATCTAAAGGTGAATAGAAAGGCTTCTGCAAAAGAGGGGATGCAATCCGGTCTGACCCTCAGCGAAGACCACTCCAGAGTGCGAAGAAGGAGTCTGTGAGGGATCACCATTTACTCTCGCTCTCTCTCTTTCTTCCCAGCTGTCATTCTTAACAAACCAGTCGTCATGATGGTCCCCCTGATGACGACACACATTGATTGGATATGTGGGAAAACAGAGAGCAATGGCAGCGAGCAAGTTTGTGTGTGCGTGTGTGCGCGCGGGGTGGTGGTGGGGGGTATAACAAGCCTCATTTGAAACAAGAAACCCCGCTTGTGAACTGTACCATCACCACTCTTGTGCTGATGAGGACTTTGATTAACGATCATTTCAGTAACACTTTAGGGTTTTGAGTGAGGGGAGGGGGGGGAGGGGGGGGGGGAGGAAGGGAGAGGGGGGGGGGGGGAGAGGGGGGGGGGGGGGGG
>JBAMHX010000019.1:9631393-9644061 GCA_037177515.1 Pseudomugil tenellus
TCTATATAGTTTGATTCAAAATTAATTTGTGATTTAAACTTTATTTGAACTGAATTAATTTTTCTTTCCTTTGTTTCAGTTTATTTTGTCGTGTATGCTCATTAATGTAGCATTGTAATAGTTTTTTAGAGCCTACTTGTACACTACACAGGCCTACTGTAAACTCTGAAGCACTGAAAACAACTTTGAAATAAATAGTTTTGTGCTCGTGACATTCACATGGCCGTACGTCCATGAACTGCTGAGCTCTTATATTGTGTGACGTAGGACACACGTGTTAAGGAACGAGAGAGAGGAAGTGCAATGTGACTGCTTGGTCCAAAAAAAAAAGCGGGAGGGGGGCGTCTCTTGCGGAAATGACGTATCCCAACGACGTATCTTATTGGCTGCGTATTGGTTTCGCAACCAAAACAAACCCTGTGAGTCCCGCCTACAGCTCAAGTAACGTGTAGGTTCAAAAATGGCAGCAAAGCTCCCCTCCTCCCCTGTTGCACCACATGAGCCACTTCTGATTGGATAGACTCATATCGAACAAAACAGTCAGATAGGTGCAGTGCAGCACTCAACAACTAGATTTTGCTGCCACGCTAAGGAAGAAGTGTGAATTACTCATTACTTTACTGCTTTAAATAGCCCTGCATGGTTATGGGGAAATAATTTGGACATTTAATCCACCTAACAATTATTTTGAAGGAAAACGCTTAGTTATTATGTTGCACTTTCAAACTAGAATATGCTTAATCTTATTTTGTTTAACCTAGTTTTACCAACAGGGGAAAGTCTCGTTAAAAGTCTGGTTTGGGAAAGGTCTAGAGCAAGGATTTTAATCACATAAAACGATTTAGACCTAAATAAAATAGCTTTTTAAAAACAAATAATTCATGTCAGGTTGCTTCAATTGAAATAGCCTAATAAAGATTAGGTTAAACCCAAATGGAATTTATTTATTGGCCAAAGGGATCAGTGAATGAGGCTAATTTCCGCATCTCCAGTAAATAGAGTAGTTTGTTTCTTGTCTTCCTGTCAAACGCAGCTGATCTCAGGAAGGACCAGCATGGCTCTTTACATTGACCTTCACTGTCTGAGTCTGTGGTGGAGGCGAAGCCTTCAGGCACTCAACGATGGGGATCTGGTCAAGCTTGAATGCGTCATCTCGCAGATAATCTCACAGTGCGCCACCCAGACCGAAGCAGACATGAGCTTATCCAAGACCGTGACAAGCGGTCAAATAGAAGCACTTGACCGAGATTAAGTGAAAGCCTCCTCCATGTCCCATTCGGAGCCTGTTCCACTGTCACATAGGAGTTTCCTATCGTTATCATTGCATTTAGAATATATTTGCATATAATCCCAAGTAAAATTACTGTATTCATACATTAAATCTGTAAAGACTTTTAAATCACATAAATATTCTCATCACAGGCTAAAAAGAACCAGATGCTTTGCGTGTAAACACATAACGAGGTAGCCTACAAATCCTACAAATTAAGTCTGAATTTTTACACGATTTTATGCTTTCGTTTGAATATATCACACTTGACCTATTGGCTAATCCCGGAATTGTAACAGTGCGGTGGAAAGTACTTGGAAACGATGAGATTTGGAAGAGCAATCAAAAAAAATGAACACAAAGGCAGAAGTACTGTTGGTATTTTGATAATTTCATACTTATCAAAACAAATTCTGTAGAAGCTGCAACGCTCTTCTTACAACGCTAATGGTCACTAAAAGGAGTGGTTATTTTTCTTATATTTTGTCTTTTTAGTTCAGCTAAAACCTAGAATCTGTTACCTATAAGACCGAACTGTATTTTTGGAAGCTTTGCATGGAAAAGTTTAACAACAAAAATAAATGAATCAATAAAATAAAATAAAAACCACACAAATGATAGATACAGGATCAAATCGGTTTAGGTAATTGATTGCATCTGAAATAATCCATTCTTTTGTTGGACAATCTGTTATTTTCCGCAGCTATTGACCATTTTCTAAACAAATAAATGAAAAATCCGTTACGTTGGTTGCAACAGATCACGTAAAACTGCTTGGACATTTTTAGTTGTGGCTATATGACCTACACGGTTAGTAAATATTTGGTTTTATTCATGTTTTTTAAAATATATAAATAGAAAAGAAATCAAGAAAACCATATTTTTGTTTAAAAAACTGTATTCAATATGTAATGACAGAGACCTGAATCGGAGAGCTACTTTTTAATAATATATACGAAACATGTTTACTTTTTTTTTTTAGAGGGGAGAGCAAATAAAAATACTTTCTCTTGTACGATTATGACAGTGATCAAAAAAGTCCATCATCGAAGACTTCGACTTTTTTGTTGCTTTTTCAAACAAGTTGAAAATTTAGACTATAGTTATTTTTTTCTGATTAGTGTTATAAATGTCCATTATTTCCACTACTGAAGCTGGTTTATATACCCCTGTCCAGACATCTTGTCTCCCAAAATAACCTTCACAACCTAACTCAGCAGCATGTTTCCCCTGCTTTGCCAGAGGTGCTCCCGTTGACCGTGGAGTTGATCGAATTTCCTGTGTGGTCCGCTTGGCCTCTCTTCTGTCGTCGCCATCAGGCTCGGCTCAAATTTCTGTCACCTGTGGATACATCAGGAGTTGTCTGTTTAATCACGTTTGAATTTATTGATAGATTACACATTTATTCATTTGTAGGCAATTAGATGGAAGCTCTGATTGTGTCACGTTTCACTCGGATGGTTTTATATTCGCCAGCAACATGATGACGGCTGCATCCTGCAGACAGTGTCAACAGTCTCATTAAAATTCAAGTTCAACAACATTTTGTACATTTACACTCAATTCAAAACGTGGATATATGATTTTATACGTTTTAGGAATAAAATCCTGCTCGTTATCTGGGAAATTTGCAGGTTATTTAGCGGGTATCTTCACAGATCGCAAAATTCTTATAATTCTGCATCTGTTGAAAACCTAAAAAACAATAATCCTCTTTTTATTAAGATTTGAAAATGTACTCTGTAAAAGTTCACATTTTACCGTGTTCACCATGTGTTGTCACGCGCAAATATATACATGTCGGCCTCCTATTCAGCGCTCAATACAAACGACATTGAGATTAAGAATCTATTCAAAAGGAGCTTTAACTTGCAGATGGAGTGGCCTATTTTTCAACCATAAAATAAAAAACAAAAAACAGCCTGTAGTAAACCTGTGAGGCTGTTTTATTTAACTTGAGGACTGAAACTACAGGAAGTGTCTTTGCAAAAGACTGAGACTTCCTCTTTACCCTCATTCATACCCGTTAAAGCAACCTGCTTGGCGTTAAACTGTACTTTCAGATCTTCACTTCAACACTTGATTGTTTATATTTTGTCTGAGGGGTCTTATTGAACAAGGACTGGGCTATACATATAGAATTCCCCTTTTGTCAAGAACACTGCCTACAACTATATTCTTATACCAATTAATCTAAATTTAAAATGTTTTGTTTATCCAAAAATGTTAATCTCTTTCATTTAAAAATAAACCAAATCCAGTGCGTTTATTCCAGTTAAGTCTATGCTTTCAGGCACGAACGCAGGGCAGGTTTAGGGGGACAAACAATGTCCCTGAGTAAATACACTTATTTGTTTCTTTGTGTGCAATGTCCTAAATAGTCTCATTTGGTTATTGATTACCAAAAAACTCAACTGTTTCTCGGTTGAATAACAAGAAATAATGAGGATTTTAAAATAATTTCCTCCTATTTTATTAATAACATCCCAGTGCGTTTTGTTATATTGTCAACATGACAAACGTATTCTAATTAGCCCATGTTTCCAAAGTACCATCATGGTTGAACAATCATTTTAAGCACTGTGATACAAAACCTTCAGAGGTCAATACTTTTGCCAGAAAGTGTTTGTATGAATGTAAAGTTGAGTTTTCCCCACTTTGAATTCAGCTCTACGCTCCCGTTATCAACCAATCTTGTAACCTTAAACCGGAGTATGCAAAGGCAATTACAGGAACTTCATCCGGGGTACAGCGGGCCCTTTGCTCTCTGTGAAAGGACCTTCTCCCTCCCCCGAACTTGAAGTCCACCGTACAGACAAAGCTTTGGCTTTGAGAGTACGCAGCACCAGACTGACGTTTTACTGACCAAAAACAGCACCAGATTGCTGGTCAAGGGACCTGCACAACCACATTATTTAACCAGCAAAACACATTCTTCTCAATAGAAACACTGTTTGTTTGGTTTTTTTTTTTTTTTTACTGTGTGTTTGTGTAAACGCGCGACTTTTTTTTATTGGTAGTCTACTTATATTTTAAATAAATAAACGCCAAATTCTGTTTAGCTTTTGGAGTAAAGAAAAGCTTTTTAGGGTAAAGAAATCTTACCTTGGCTATGTACAGACAAATGTTTCTATGTAACTAAAATTCCCCCAGCCGCTGACTTTGATTCCGCGTAGGTGGTGACTTCCTATCACGCTTGGTCAGTTTTGTGGTGTCTGTCTGGCTTGGGGGGTAAAAGGCGCAGTTGAATACTATAGGAGCTATAAAAACGCTGGTCTTTGCAGAGCTGGCTTTGGTTTTCCTGGGCATCCTGTCCTCAATTACAGCTTAAAAGCTTCAGCACAACTCGTAGAATTTGTCTGGATTGACTTAGAGGCGGAGCGTGTGGTCGCAGAGACACTCAGCTTGTTTGTATCCCTGCAAATTATCTAGATAAAATAGCCTGTTACCAGGACAGTTTATATCACACGCTGGATATTTTACCATGTTTTGATACACTTACAGGGCTTTGGTACTCTCATAGCATAAGTCAGTGTCAAGCTTATGTTTCATATGTACCACCAGGAGACCCCTGAGTTCCTATATGCACGTCAGGCTGTCAGGTTAGACCAGCCGCGGCTGTTTTAATCCGAGCTCAGGTCTCTTGTTCACAGCATATTAGAGTCAAGTTGCAGCGTCTCTAAAAAGGGCTGCATGGTGGCCTCAGAGCAGAACACCAGGAAATGTGCAGTGTGGCATGTTTATTCACTCAAATAGCAGAAATTCATTTTAGTAGAGTAAAAAAAAAAAAAAAAAAACAAAACAAAACAATACTTTTATTCGCTAAAGTTGAAAATAATGCGTTGACCCAAAAACTTAAGAGATGCCCAAATGTTTTTTTTCTTTATCCCAAAGGCATTTCGAATATTCATTATCACTGCAATACGACAGATTCCCAAAAGGAAATAGTACAAATAGGTCCCCATCTATAATATAAAATACACCTGTAGCCGTTCTAGCTATGCAACAATTGAACAATTTATATAAACCTAACCTTTTCTGTGATTTATTTATGTATTTTTAGGAGGTTGTGGTTGGGTCGTCACGGGAATGAACAGGGAAAAAATAAACCGATATAAATTATCATTTGGACGAATCATTAAATGTTCTGGATAGTATCTAGAAGCGTTATTTTAGCAATTTTGCTACATTTGAATCCATAATTTGGCACAAACGTACCACAATAGCTGTGCGTAACAATGGATCAGACTGTAATATTGCGACTATTGGAACAGCCGGTGGAATAATTAAATGCTAACTTGAATAAAAACAGAGAAACCAAATATATAACCATTTTCTAAAGAAAATGAAACATTCTTATTCAAGCTGATACAGGCTCGACACCGAATCCGATCTGGGTCGCTAATTTCTTACTATTGTTCAGTTTGGGCATACTTTCCTTCAAATTAAACCTATGATTTATTTATTTTGTCTTACGGGGGCATGTTATATAATTTAAACATATAAAAATATACTTAAAATAAAACATTTAAGACAGTAGTAATAAATGGTTTAATAGATAGTCTTAAATGAATTGTTATCACCTAAATTAATTTATCTCTGCTGACATCTAACCACCGCATATGTTTGCAAAAACATGTTTGGTTTGGTAGGCCTACTGGTATTAACACAAGACCTTGTCCAGTTTAAACATTCGTCGCTACTTTGAACATGACCCTGATTAACAAATGCTCACTGAGCCAAATGCTTTCCTGTAAAACTACCAGTTGATGATGACCCTAAAAGCAGCTTTTGGTAATAAGCTCTCCTTCCTCCAACTTAGCTCTCATGCGCACAATAATGCTGGCTTTAGTTATTGTTATTTTCAGATAAAGTTTAGTAGATTGCACTCTAATCATGTAGTTTTATTTAATGTTTCTGCTGCGTGTGTTAATTTAGAACAAAGAAGACTTACATTTGTAAAATGACAACAATAACACTTTATTTCCTTTTTTAGAACAAACAAATCAGAAATTTGATATTAAAGTCCACATATTATCTGCGAAATCTTGGTAATATTTACTCAAAGATCTATATTTAAACATTTCTACTTTCTTAACACGCATTATGTTGTTCAAAATTTCAATCTTCTGACTTAGTTGCATGTTAAGGAATTCATTTCAATCCGCCACAGCGATAAACCACCAATGTCAAGCTTCAGGACACACAGCAGTCATGTCTCTTACACTCCTACTTACTCTTTCTCTTTCCAAAGCATACACACCCGCAGGCAGGCACGCACGCACGCACACGTACCCACACAAACACAGAGCTTGAAAATCTGTCAATTTCTGCCTCGTAGTCACGTGTCCTCCTCCTTAGTGGAGTGTATGGAGATGGCTCTCCACGTCAGCTTACGTCTCCAAATTTCTGCTAAGCGAACCTGCTTCAAAGAGTCAAGAGGCACGGCGCTTCAGAGCCATGTTCAGGGCGGTTATAGAGGAATCAAACCTCAACATAGAGTTATAGAAGTGGCTGAACTACGATGATGGATTTTGACGAAAGGGTCCCCGTCGGATCAAACATGTATTTGCCCAGTTGCACTTATTACGTGTCGGCAGGGGCTGATTTCTCCGGTCTTCCCTCATTTTTATCCCAGACCCCGTCCACGCGCCCCATGACATACTCGTACTCCTCTAACCTGCCGCAGGTCCAACCCGTCAGAGAGGTGACATTCAGGGACTATGCAACCATTGATACATCCGGTAAATGGCCGCACCGAGGGAACTTAGCGCAGTGCTACCCCGGCGCAGAGGACATGGTGCACCGCGACTGTCTGTCGGCGCAAACCGCCGTCGTGGGAGATATGTTTGGCAAAAACAGTCCTGCAGCTGCCGCTGCAGCCTACCACCACCACCACCACCACCATACGGGCGCTGGCTCCGCTGCCACCAATTTCTACGGGAATGTGGGTAGAAATGGTGTGTTACCACAAGCCTTCGACCAATTTTATGAGACGGCGTATGGGAACGCGTCGGAGAGCTCTTCCACACATACTTTCCTAGGAGAAAAAACGATCAAGCAACCTAGTTCTGCGCCGGAGCAAACTCCATCTTGCCGGGACACCGAAGCGAAGGAACAGCGAGATGAAACGAGCAGCCCGGAGTTATCTTCCGGCAACAATGAGGAGAAATCCAGCAACAGTACGTATTAAAGTCAGCGCCTTGGTTATGAGACAAAGTTTGCAATCTTGCGCGCCGCTGTTAAAATTTTTATATGCTGTTTTATATGCATATAAGGTTTATAGAGGGCCTGTGGACCCCCCACCCCCAACAAAACTTTGTTATAAACTGCAGGATCACGTGTTTGGAATTGAAATTGGCCGTGAAAGACAGCAGGCCGGTGATTTTTCTATAACACTATCTGACATTTCCATGGAGCACAAAGTTATTATGGAAGCGGGTTCTTCCACAGACCCGAGTTACTTCCTTTTATTACGAATGTGCTTGTTTCACGCTTTCTTTGCGTTAAAGCAGCCCTTGCATGTAATGATGGGTGGTGCCTGTGTTTTAAGATTTAGCACACCAGCTCTGCTGTTAAAGTTATCATAGTTTGTGTTCCCAAGTGAACATTCCCCGTTTGTCTTCTATTAAAAACTATTTCGGGTAAAATGTATAATGTAGTATACTGCAGCCCCAGTTGTTGTATTTGCTTGTATTTTAAAGTGAGCTTACTTTCATTTGCTCGAAAAGGTCAAAGCCTAAGTGTATTGTCTACTGTTCCAGCTTCAAATGATCTGCTAGTATTACCAGTTGTGATATAACACCAGGATACATGGCAGTTGAAATGGGGAATATTTTACTAATGCTTTATGAAAAGGAAATCCTCTAATGCGTAGTATGGGTAACATCCAAGGCATATAAATCTTTTCTTTACCATAGTCATGGCTAATTACACATGTGCGTATTTTTTCTGATCAGGATTTTTTTTTTATTTCTTTTACCTTCTAGGTGGACAGAGGACTCGCAAGAAAAGGTGCCCTTATTCCAAATATCAGATCAGAGAACTTGAAAGAGAATTCTTTTTCAGCGTGTACATTAACAAGGAAAAAAGGCTGCAACTGTCTCGGATGCTGAACCTCACCGACCGACAAGTAAAGATCTGGTTTCAAAATCGTCGCATGAAGGAGAAGAAACTGAACAGAGACAGATTACAATATTATACTTCAAATCCTCTGCTTTAGGAAACAGAACAACCCCATACCACAGCCTCGGTAGTCCCCTGCTGTGGGACTGGTTACGTTTACAGACTGACTGACTCTTTCCAGTGTACTTTGCGTACCACAATGGCCGCGACAGCAGCAATAACACTGCTCGATGGGTTAATTTCAAGTTCGAGGACAACACTTTTCAGTCATAAGAAATGTCTTGAACTGAAACAATCTGTTGATTTTTATTTCAAGCCACAGTCTCAAACTTGGAAAAATTTAAAAACTGTTTTCTAACCAAGACTGTGTGTTTGCAAAGGCCCTTGTTAATATTGTGCAAGGCGCAAAAGCCTTGCGTATTTTCCTTTAACGCGGGCGAAAGAAAAGGAATGATAATAAAATAAATACATGGCAGTCACAAAATGGCTGCCCTGGTGTATTTTGTAATCAAAACATATTTGTTTTTTTGTTTATTGAAATCATAAAAGTGTTGGATGTACGCGAACATGTGAATTGTTATAGACTAATCGTATCTATATTGGTGTGACCAAATACTGAGTCCGTGCAGATGAGAATGATGTGTTTCTGTTTTCTGTGCTTATTTATTTTGTAGCCTATCTCCTTTAATGCCACGGTTTCTAAATCACTATTAAAGGCAGGGTGTTTGAAGTCCATGTTGAGTATGAGCTGACCTCAAAACCAGCTCTTGTCGTCTGTCGTGTTGCCTGCAGAATGAGGGCTAATTTTAGTATTGCGTATTTTTATATGCTGAAATTCAGACTTTCTGTGCCATATTTTGGAGACAGACAGTAGGGTATTGATCATGCAGTCCAAACCAGAGAGTTAAGCTTGTCCACTGCATCCGTGTGGAGTCGCACTGAGGTAGGGCTACACGCCACACGTCATTCACACAGGTGAAGGCTATACATGCAGCGAGACTGTCAGGTCTCACAGTCATGAAAAATTATTATTATTATTTTATATAATTCGGGATCAATGGGTACTCGCAGTATACGAAAAGCTAAAATTTAGATTTTGCTGTCAGGACAAGCAAGGCTGGCCAGGGTCACTGCATTGAATCAATTGCTTGGTATATCCAAAATATTGTGTATTATACTATCTTTTAAAATAAAAACAAATCAAAGAAATACTGAAAATCAACATACTGTCTTGATCACTTTTTTCATTTTGACCCTCTTTTTGTTATTTCTATTTTGAATTGATTTTTTTGCATTGAACTGATCCAATATGAAACATTTAACGCATGTCAGGTCAACACATTAAACTGTAGCAACATATACACTTACAGTAAACTTGTAGCAAATAGGTTAATAGCACATGTACGCATACACAGACAAATAAACAATCAAATAAAATAAAATAAAAATCTCTTAATTTAAATAATGAAGCATTCAAGCCAATAGACACACACCAAGCATTATATCCTGCATATCAACAGTCTGAATAAAACAAAAACAGTTCTTCCAAAATAACATAAAAATTCGCAGTTTAAATAAATTCGAAGTTAATAAGCGATTTTTAAAACTGTCCAGCACTCTAAAATGGTTAGCATTAATGTTTTTGTTTAAATATTTTCAGCTTTTTGACGTGTCTATTTCAGACTAAATGGAGATTTTTGCTTTGTAGCGACCTTTTGTAATAAGTTCACCTTTATTCATACAATAAAAAACAAACAAAACAACCATTAAAAACAAGCAAGCAAACAAACTAATCTAAAACAACAAGCACTTTCATTGAACATGCACATTTCAACCAGTTTGTATTTCTAACGACTTCTCTTAATACCTATTTCTGTTTCTGTGCGTGCAAGCTGTCATTTTGCTGACTGGCTTTGAAAACACTCAACAGCAGTGTCCTTTGGCGAGGGTCGCCATATTTGCTGTTGTTATCACTGTGTTTATGAGAGCTGGCCGCAGCGCATTGGCGTTCATATATGACAGTCAAAAGGGCCATAAACGCGGGAGAGAGGCTGAAGTTTATGGTTGCCTCTCTCTGTCACAGTCCGGCCTTGCCTTGCGCATCCTTTACTGCGCGCTGGAATTCCGTCCCTAATTACGGGACATCCTCCCCGTTGCCGCAGCAACGCTACCATAAAAGTTGTCTGAGAGTCTGGAGCATCTGTACAATTGGAGTGCAGTGCAATAAACCGTCTGAGACCCAAGGTTATTAACTGTGTTACCAAGGAGGCGACAGGAACAACAGGGAGAGGACGGATAGGGAAGAGACTCTGCGCGCTGGACGCTTCAGCTTCGTTTAAAAGGCTTTCCCCTTCGTGTGGTTTACCCACCTCAAATCAGTTCGGTGGAGATGGCTGCACTAAAGATTGGCTCTTCTGCCACCGGGCGGCGCTGTTGGTACCAAAGTCATGGCCTTGGATCTAGTGGTCTCCAAGATCACTTGAAATGGACACAGGTAAACGCTTTGGAACTTTAGACTGAATAGTTTGGTCAAAAAGAAATCTTTACACATAGAATCACTGGCGTAATCATTTGCCTGGTTGATAAAATAGGTTTTTGTGTTTAATTTCCACATTTCTTTTGGTGCTCAATGCGTCGTACGATAGAAAAAGTCTTCCTGGAGGCATAATGAGGCAACACGTGTGCCAAGAGTTCATGCTGCATGTGCTATTCATTTTGCTGAGCAAGAGTTTCTTTAAAAAAAAACGGTTCTTGTATGGCTTAGTCGGCGTATACCTGGAAAGTTCTTCAACCCAGTCCAGCCACGAATGTTTTGGAGTTTGGAAAACCTAAATTAATTATTGAAATTGCACATTGGCTGTCTTAACTATAGCCTACAGTAAAAAAAAATGAAGTGGTGTGCAAGAACAAAAGCAATTATTTAATTTTTCAGACGCCAATGCATCTCATATTAAATCACAGCATGTGACTTTTGTGCTCATTTTACTCCTTCATTAAAGAATTCACTGAAACCATTTGAGTGGACGCATTTCCAAAACACATTAGTCTCTGCGTTTGCCAAATAGTATCTAATCACGGTTATTAAGAAGGTCGATTTGATTATGATAACAATTGTGTCTCCCTTTCCTTCCTGCCATGGACGCAGAGCTGAACTTCACCTAATCAGTTCAAAAGGCGAGTGGCTATTCTTGCTCGTGTCTTTCTCTCATTTGTCTCTCGTGAAAAATAAATGCTTCCGCTGGATGTAATAAAACGCCGCATTATTGTTCATAACTGCACTCAGGACGAACATGATACGAGTCAAACGGCCTCTTCGACCACGATTATACGGGCCTGATCAAAGCCAGTGGTCACAGTAAAGTGTTTTCAGGATAAAGTGGCTGGGCAGCTGTGAAAATGAAGATTTAATAGCTACAATTAATAACTGTAACAAATATCAATATCGATAGGTCCTCTCGTGCTAGTTCAGCATCATGAAGTGTGCAGACCAAAACAACTTAATACGAGGCACACATTATTAATCGATGTATTTAGTTTCCTTTCAGGATCATATGTCCCACAAGAAAAGGGTCATTGTGGGGAAAAATGCAGATGCTTTGAAGCTAATATTATTTTATCTGTGGCCTATCTAGTGATCTTACCATTTGTTAGACATTTTAGGCATTTTTGTGGGGAAGTTACGACGTCCGTGCCGTGGCCTCCTTTTTCTTCAAATCTTCCCCACTTCAGACATTCACAATTTTATGAAGTCATTAGAAAGTAGCTTTATGTAGAGTAAGTTTCATATAGTAAGTAAACCCACAAACAACTCGGTAAATTTAAAATAATTTTGGGTATAGCTTATTTGTTTACTGAGTGGCAGTGATGTTCACCGTCAACTCGAAGAATGAGCGTAATGTACATAAATGAGTTATCAATGACAGAATTCCGAGACTTAAACTGGTTCAATTTATGAATTTCTCCCAAATAGCCATCATTTTAATACAACAGGCAACAAACAATTCCTGTGGGGTGCGCAGCCACCTGGGTCTTGTAATGGCAAAGCTGGCCAACATTAACTTCAACCTGGCAAAACGCAATGGAGTGCACATGTCCAAGGACACGACGAAATAGAAAGAGAGTTTTATTGTGGTTCTTATTGCCCCAAATTGGACCGACATGGCGACTCGCATGTGGTAGTTTCAGTCTTCTTAATTTAGGCAAGCTGAGGCAGTTTCCTCTCACAGTCAACTGTTCTGATAAGTAAGCGCATTAAAAGTTTCGGTACTGAGCT
>JBAMHX010000019.1:9644207-9656108 GCA_037177515.1 Pseudomugil tenellus
TATATATATAACTCACAATAAATATATGTTATACATAGACACAAAAGTAAAACAGAAAAAGGACAGAACACAGATTAATTTAGACAGATTTAGGGTTTATTTAATATGTTATGTATCCCATTACAGGTCAATTTCATCTCTATATTAGAAATAGGACACAGAAAAGTACAGAGAAAATAAATGTGGCATAAATGCGACAAATTCCGGAAGTATTTGAAAAATGCAATGCTAATATTCACAAAAAAACGTATTTGACAACATTAACATTAATAATTTTACTCCACGTTTTAAAAAATATATAGGAGGAGCTTTGTGATCGAATATGCTCTATTTTAAAAGAAAAATCCTGTTCTTTTTGTCTTGTGACTGACTTAGCCTACTTTTTAGCAGATATTTCTTAATGACCTTTGTCTTTGTTTTTAAATGGCTGTTTTAGTTACTGCATTAATCTTGGTCGATTGGGTGTATTTCAGTATTATTTCAACAATACAGACTCGATCTGATACATTAATTTTAGAAGAGAGAATATACAAGCAGTCTTTGAAGATTTCACTTGTCAATAGCAGATATTTTGTCCGTTGAAAAACACGAAACCGCGGAAAGTATGGCTCACTAGGTAACAATTTTCTTAAAGTAGGCTATTTGCTCTTTTGAAATGAATATCTCCAATTTTCTTCGGGCTCATATAAAACGGCTTCTTGTCAGGTCAGTTTGCCAAAGGCGAATTCTCCCCCATTAAAGAGACTTTACTGCCAAGAACTCCTGTGGCTTTGTTATTTTAGGTCTTTGTGGGTTGCAGGCAAACTTTTCACTTTAAACTTGATTTTCTATATTTTGGCCAAATCCAAGTTAAAAGTATCATTTAATGTTATATTAACAAAGAAGGACATTTGGATTTGAATTAGTTTTAAAATTTCTGTTTATTTACTTAATTATATAATTTTTTCAATCACACCACCCTGAATTGTAATCAGCTTATTACCTTGATTGAATTAATCTGGTTTTTATATTGTGGCACGCATTCCGGAGGCTTGTGGTGAGATCTGATTTCCACGTGGTACAATCAGTGCTTCGGTGAAGCAAATGTTTCTGAAGCTCGTATAAGAATGCCTATATCAAAAAATACCTTTAAAATAAATAACGAAAAACTTTACACAACGTCGGACCTCGCCCCTTTTTTACAGGGTGGTGCAGTGAGACGAGGTGAGGAAACACACTGATGGCTCTGCTGTCTTCTTTCTCTGCCTTAGCTCCATGATGGATATGGTTCCGACTGCTACGTAGCCTCGGAGTGGGAGGGACTGTCCATTTTCCAGCATTTCCATTGGTTTTACAATACGTTCAGCGGAGAGGGGGTGCCTCTAATCATATCCAGCATGTTTTGCACAAGAAATGTCAGCCAGAAAGGGCTATCTTCTCCCTTCGCCAAAATACACCACTATAATGTCATGTTCGGACAACCCGTCAGGAAATGCGTTTTTAGTGGATTCACTGATCAGTGGCCGCACCGAGAGTGGCGGAGGTCACTACACTGGGAGCACGGTGTGCGTGCCTCACAGTGCCGCTGCAGAAGTGCCTTACGGACTACATAACTATGGATACTTCCCTGGAATGGCTAAACGGAGTGATCTGAGCCCCCCAAATATGGTTTCTGCCTCAAGTGCATACATGTCCAGTATGGAAATGTGGATGGACGCGCAGAGGTCATGTCGAATAGACCAAGATAACCCAGTGGCTACTCAGGTCGCACCCTGCTCGTTCCCGCAGAATATTAAGGAAGAGAGCACCTACTGCCTGTACGAGCAGCCGAAGTGCCCCAAAAGCTCCACCGTCGAAGACCTTACATTTTCAAGGTTAACCACAGCCGGCCTCGGGTCGAGTTCTTGTACAGTTACCGATGGCGGTGGCGGGGGCTCAGTGCCTGTGCCGGGCTACTTCCGCTTGTCTCAGACGCACGCACATTCTCATAAACTTTACAACAGTAACGGCCCCCAGTCGAACCCTTCCCATTCTCATTTTGGCCTACACCCCACTGCTCCTGCTCGCTTCCACACGCCACCAACCTCGTCTTCTGCTCCAGCCACGGCGCAGGAAAGGAGGGACATCGAGGAACCTGTGTCCTCGGGAAACGCAGACCTGCAGCCTCACACTGCATCGGGCACCGAGCAGGGACGCGACTCTTCTGATGGAGAAGCCTCGTCAGTAGACGAAACAGAGGAGAATGACAAAGAAAGAGCAGCAAAGGCAAATAAAGGTAATCACAGTCTGTCTTAGGTGTGGTCAGTCGTGTTTATGTGGCATTCAGGTAGAGGGACGATTTTAATCGCACCTGTCAATTTTATTTTAGAAGTTTTTGCTGCAGTGACAAGTCACTACGTGTGTGAAAACATCGCATTTACATTTGATCCCTCAGTGTTATCAATGGAACCAGGTAAAACTCTACGATAAGGATCTGCTGAAAACTTTAATTAATAGTCTATAGGTAATTACAAACACGATGCGTGCAAATTAATTAAATAAAAATGAAGGATTTTGTGTCATTGTGCAAATCTACAACTTTATACGACAAGAACTTTTTTCTTAATGATACAAACGTTCCTTAGAAATGTTTACTTGACCCCCTGCGTATTTTTTACCACTAGGCCTTCACGTATCATTCTATTGAAGGACATTTTCTATCATCATAAATATGCATTTTGACTCATTTTTAATAACAACAATTAATTCGGTTTTTCTAATATCACAGAAAATGCGTAAGATGTTAATCCACCTGTTATATTATCTACAGCATGTCTGTGTGGAACGAAGAAGACACTTAGGTACACAAATTCTGTGTTTATAGCCTAATTGTACAGTGCGTATATATTATTTTATCTTCTACTGTGTTCTACTAATTTCTGTTTTCTTTCTAAGCAGAAGCTGGAAAAATAGCACTAATATGTGAAATTGTAAATATACTAGCTTTACTGATGCGTATTTATACTTTCAATATTCATTACAATTAGTTCATTTTATAGGAAGCCAACCTTTTAAAAGTAATTTAGGATATTCATTTACTTCAGAGTGTTGGCTGCTGGGTTCGTAAGAATGTATTATAAACCTAAATATGTGCACACTCTTTGCTTTTCTCTCTTATTTTCTCTTGTAGACACAACTCAGTTCTTCATGTTGCACTGCGTAAACCCGTTTATGTGCCATTTCCTTTAGGAGACACAAAATGTGAAAACGCGGCCAACTGGCTGACAGCAAAAAGCGGCCGAAAGAAACGTTGCCCATACACCAAGCACCAGACTCTGGAGCTGGAGAAGGAATTCCTCTTCAACATGTACCTGACCCGAGAGCGCCGCCTAGAGATCAGTAAAAGTGTCCACCTGACGGACAGACAGGTTAAGATCTGGTTCCAGAACCGCAGGATGAAATTGAAGAAAATGACGCGGGAGAACAGAATCCGAGAGCTCACCTCCAACTACGGATTTTCGTGATGAAATAGGAGGTCTTTCGGCCAAAACGGAGGTGAAAATCAATGACACCCACTCTGCTACACTTATCTTTCTACCCACCCTTCGTGTCCACACAATGACTCATTTCACTAGGTCTAAAAACTTTCTCTTATTTCCAGACACGCTTAACGTCAGTGCATCCTCTTCTGTGATAGTCTGAGAAAAATCAAAGGAAAAGCACTATATTATCAGTTCTGGTTGTTTTCTGATATTGTGTTTTGTATCGTTAAGCTTGTCACCTCTTTTGTATATTTGGATAGTGTCGTTAAATCAGTGCAGTTAAAACTGAGACACACACACGCCCACATTAACAGGCATAAATACACTCTCATTCCCTGAAAAGTGACTTAAACGCCACACTTCTGTCCCAAAATCTTGATTTTCTTTTTTTTATTTTAAATGCAGATAGAAAATAAAAATATGAAATTTTTAAAATAAAAATTGGAATATCATAAAATAAAATTTCCTCTAATTACTTTTAATCAAATTAATATCATATCTCTATATCTTAAAGAAAAAAAATCCTTCATCCTGTGATGGTTAGCTGTAGTTTACCAGTGGTATAGGCCCTAATCTATGTACAAGTTCTATGTATAAAATATAACTTTTTTCACATTCAGGGTGTTTACACGATAAGAGTATGGAAAGAAAAGGAGGAATGTTTTTATTGTATATATCTGTACATATATGACATTGTGTTTTTGTGTAATGCTTAATAAATTATCAGCTTGCACTGAGGAGTAGCTGCTTGTATTTTTGCACAACATGGTGTGTCTGTTATTTATCTATTTAAGTCAGACATTGCAGAGAGAATAAATACAGGTTTGTATTAGATTCCAAGCTTAAATGATACATTAATCTTCTGTGCACGCACTTGTTTTTGTAACTGCTGAAACATACGTTTCTAAATGAGGAAAACATGGCATCGGAAATAGTAAAGATATTAGGCTATAAGCCGTGTTGCTCCATGCCCAGCCGGCTATTGTAGAGTTTTATGACTGGCTGGTATATGAGGTTTCTCCCTCTCCTCGAAGAGCTGCTTCAGTCGCGAGACAGCCTGTCGGACGGATAGGAGGCCCAGCTCCCTGCCAGAAATCTGAACTGCATGCATATACTGTGGATAAAGCAGCCTATACTTTCAATTCATTCTGGAAAAAAATTGGATTAACATTGAGAGAATCGGGTAAGTCCACTCATCTTTGAGCATTTCTTCATTTTGTTGCAACATTTTATTTATAATGTGCACCAGCGAGAGTATGAATGCAGACATTTGAACACGTGATGATGTACATGAATACCACGGTGCATTATGAACTGGCTAATTGTGTTTCACTTGAGGCCCAGATCGACTGTCGAGTGGTTTAGGTAGTTTCATGTTGTTGGGGTCCATTTCTAACTCTGCAACATGAAACTGTCTTAATTGCCCCAGTTCCAAACACCGACACCAAGCGGAAAGCAAATCGGGAACACGATGATGATGGGCTTTGTTTAAAATGTGCAGAGGTGTCTTGGAAGCACGTTGCAAGCCTCCCAAGGTAATATATATCAGGAGGGGTGGGCGGCTGCTGTATTCTCTTTCCGCCAGATTGCTTCAAACTTGTTTCTTTTCTTTTTGCTGGTAAAACAAACCACAGTAAAGATGTGCGCTGATATCTTTGGGATCAAACCTTGGTTGCTGTAAACACCTTATACGTCGGATTAAGGCTAAAGCTGTGAGTGTTTTCCGTGAGTAGTGACGCAGACACGCCAGACAAGGCCTCGGTTACGACCACTGCAGTGGAGGGGAAGGGGAAGGTGAATGGGACAACAGCGACCTCCGTGGGCAATGAGACCGGATGCTTCCGCTGCGCAATGGTGGCTCACACAAAGGAGGGGAAGGGCTTTATGGCGATATTTAGATCCGCCAGACAGGCTGTTATCTGCAGAGGGAAAAGAAGTGAATAGCCCCTGCGGTAAACTGCAGGAGAAAAACACCCTGATTTAGGTTTACAGCCCGAGAGCCATTGGCGTAGTGGCGTCTTTTCCTGCTCTTTAGGTGTTTGTCTTTTCTTGTTTGTCTATACGAGCTTTTAGTGCACAAACAGGCGCAATGTCTCCCCTCTCCTCCCCTTTACGGCGTGTTTGATGTCTGTTGGCTAAATAATGCGAAAGTGCCAGTGAAGTGATATCTTACAATGTGCATTATTTCTGTTTTCATTCTTCTTGTTTCTTATAATCTTTTAATCTTTTTTTATGTAAACCTCACTGTGGATTAGAGAGCATTTGTTGAATTGCCGGTGGCCTTGTAGGGGTGTTGGCTACAGATTATCTTTTATCTAAGAGCAATAAACAAAGTGCAAGAGTGATTTGAGAAAACTAAAGGTTGCTGCCTTGAAACTTCAAATTGCAAGGTTATTAAGCACATAAAGCCCCCCCCCTTTTTTTTCCTTTAAAAAACGCAGTAATTCTTTGCGGGTTAATCTAAAACGTATTTATACAGAATTTAAATAATATTCCTTCTGAATTAATCTCGTATATGCAATTAAAGACCATAAAACATATAACTAGCCTATTCAGTTTTATTTTGCGGCCTATTTCCGTACAAGTTTCATTTTGTATTTAACATTATGAAATAAAAATCAGTTAAAATAGTAGCTATATTTAATTCAGCCATGTTTCACGTTTTGTTCTCCGCTTTTTATGCTATTTAATTTTAAAAGAAAAAATCCACATTACCTTCATTTAATTTTAGCCCCCGTTAATGTGCTGTTACACGGAGGCTCAGTCTGCTGGCAAGTATTAAAGTTCATTTGTTAATGAGAGTGATGACACCAACATATAGGTCTATGCCAGTGATAACGGTGTGTAAATAGTAAACAGCTTCAAGTTGAAAAGCAGAAAACCTACATTTATTTTATTTCATTTTCTTTTTTAAACATGCTACTTCATTATCAAATGCATAGATTAAATGTTTATTTATTATTTTTTATTTAATTTCTAAAAAAATATAATTGTTGCTAATTACAAAGTACACAACATAGACCTATGAATTTCAATTATTACTTTAGCCTGACTATTAATGTTTTTGTGACCTTACCGAATGTTTATGGAAAATCCAACTCCATGGCACAATATTACTTTTATTACAATGAAAATGTTTAAATAATCTTGTAACTCTTAATGTGAAGTAAAGCGATTCAGTGAAATTGATATTTTACAGATGATATTGTGAAGCGGTATACCTACTTCAAAAACTGACTAAAGGTTTTGTTACTGTGTATGTTATAATGCTAAACGAGAGATGTCTAACATATTACAGTGTCCAAAACAAACTTGTATTCATGAAAGATAATATTAATAATATTAAACGATTACGCTTTATGCGTTTTTAACAAATTGAAATCAACTTCCATTATAGTTTCTTCCATACCTAAATGTAAAAACGCTATACCTAGCTCATTTAAAAATTAAAATAAAATAACTATGTAAGTAAGGCTATATAAATAAAATAAGTAAGCCTATATAAAGACTTTTGTTGTACATGAATATCAAGGAGAGCAAAGCTCTACCAAAAATGCGTCTTTTAAAACCAGAATATTATGGATTTTGTTACTATTTATTGTAATGTATTTAATCCCCGAACTGCAAAGTTTCTAATACAGTAGTCTATTTAAAAATGTGCTTGGTGATCAACAATAGCAGGGTGCTTACGTGTCCAATAAAGCATCTCGTAAAATCAGGCTTCCAAATACATATTCTGTCGTATTGGTTAAGAAAATGTAACAGCAAGCCGCCATAATGTGGTAAAGGTTTTTGTTACTCATTCATACTTTTCATTTCACACATGTAGATCTTGCTCAAATCTTTTTAATTCCTAAAACTCGAGGTTATTGCAGCAGAGCGGGTGAGTATTTAATGACCACAGGGATTGATTTATCCTTTATTGTTCAGCCTTATGATCACGTGTGTCTGCTATCCAATAGCATGGCAGCGTGTCTCCCTATTACTTTCCCACTGTAGTTCTCTGAGGGGCCAAGTTGCTACTTGATTTCTCCACATTGTTATTTTGTGAGGCTGAGTTTACTGCGTGTGTGTGTATGTGTGTGTGTCGTTTATGTGCGTTGTACTTTTGCATGTGTCTGCTGTATGACTGCGTACATGTGAAAGTATAATTTTTCTGCCATGTCGACATCCGGAACACTGACTAGCTACTACGTCGATTCCCTGATTTTGTCCGAGAACGAAGAGCCCTCTGTGCAGAGGTACTCCTCCGGTTCGGGAATCCAGCACGCCAGGCAGACATCTTCCATAAGCGACCATAGCGAGCTTGGGACTTGCACATTCCCGTCCAAACCCCCGGTGTTTGGTCCGACATGGAACCACGTCCCGACTCAGTTCCCAGGCACTGTTTCTTCTGTGTATCATCACCACTATGGGCATCCACAAGGCCCTGTCGGTGCAGATACAGATGGCCGCTATCCGTCTTGGCTTCTTGAACCCATGTCCGGTTCGCTGCCAATGACTGGATTACCGACGGCTCATCACTACGGAATCAAACCAGAGGGCTTGGGTACGCGAGCGGATGGCGCTCTGCCAGGACCCCATACCGCGTTGCTACTCTCCGATTACGCTAACGGTACTGTGGCGACAGCATCAACGGGGGAGAAAGACGAGTTGTCCGTTCAGACGGGGGACATTAGCGCAGAGGGTGATGAGAAACCGGGCCTGGACCCAAGTAAGTCACAGCCAAATCCTTTATATTTAAACTGTTTATATCCGTGGAGCTGTGATGACTAAAGCGCGTGATGGGGGCGCATGAACTAACAGATGCCATTCTGAGCGTGCCATTTCCTTATGAGGGTTGTTAATAGCCCTTCTCACATTGCAGTAGCCTATAAGATATTAAAGTGAACGTGAGTGGATGGGGAGACAGCTGCATTTACCCCGGTAGACACAGTCGCTTCCATTACTTTTGAAATTGTCTTTGTAGTCTTAAAAATATATTGGTGATATGTTATTTTTTCTGTATTGCTTATGATCAAGACAGAACCGGGTCCTCATACCAGTTTTGCACCCCACTCTTTTCAGATAACCCGGTGTCCAACTGGCTCCACGCGAGTGCCACGAGAAAAAAGCGCTGTCCGTACACCAAACACCAGATCCTGGAATTGGAGAAAGAGTTCCTCTTTAACACCTACCTGACCAGAGACCGTAGGTACGAGGTGGCGAGGGTGCTAAACCTCACCGAGAGACAGGTTAAAATCTGGTTTCAGAATCGCAGGATGAAGATGAAGAAGTTTAACAAAGACGGGGCAACGAAGGATGAATAATCGAACCCCAATTATGCAGCATTTAGCGAGCTTTGAGACTAGAAGCTCTCAACTCTGCTGGACCTTAATTGCTCTTAAACTCAATTGTCTTATCGTTCTGTATAACACCTCTAGGAATATTGTCTTGTGGATATATGAAAAGAAAAAAAGGCATGTTGGGCTTTGATTTGATGCGACTTTATATTGCACAATTTGACAGTGCCCTTTCGTTCTAAATCTTATTTTATATTAGTTTTGTTTGGTCCTCTCCTTTCATTTGAATTAATACCTCGTTAAAGTGTATTATTTGGCCTGGTTCCTGTGCTTGTTTGTGTATGGATGTTTGTATATGTGAGTGTTTTGTTTGTAGCTATTTGTTGTCTCAGAATCAGCGGAAGATATAGGTTTAAAGTATTAATTTTGTTGTTTGTTCTCCATAACTGGTAGAGCGCTGACTGATGACCATGAGTTTGATATTAATATTAAAGCCGTAGATAAACAGCCGTGGTGCATTTTGACGTAGGAACATAAACCGCAGAAATTTCATGAACATTCTTAAGAAATTATATTAAAATGTTATAGAGACTAGAGGGTATTTTAAATTACATGATTGACTACCTATGTCTTTCAACTACCTACCTACAATATTATGTTTTTAGATCGCGGATCATATGAAATTTGCTTGCTTCACAACAAAATATCTGGCTGAATTTTCAGGGAGTAACATGTTGAAGGGACACGATGTTTGTTAGAGAAAGAAAATTAAACACTGTAGGCTACTCATTGAATACCTCGCGGTCTACTGACCGTCAGACGTTTGGTTCACAAATGTAATTTGTACTATTTATTGAATAAAAAATATATCCGAAATTCGTGGACTTACATTTTTATTCATTTCTAACTTTTATCTATACAATTATATCTTTTAATTATGTTTTATTTGCAGCCCTGGTATACTTGTGGGGAAAATTGAAGTGCACACACATTCCCAGCAAATATTTTGTCATTATTTAAGCTTAAGTGCAACATAATAGAATAAAATTAAACAAGAATGAGAAATACATTTTTAATTCGCTAATACTATTATGGAGCGTGCAAATGATTCTGATGCGCACAGAGGTACATTTAATATTAGTGTGTTTTTGTGTGTGTGGATTGGGGACAGAGTTTCGTCTTGGCAGAGGATGTTGTTAGTTGTATACAGCCATAAAAGACAATTACTGCTATAACCTTTTATGGGGTGCAAAGCGCTCCGAGGCGAAAGGACACAAAACAAAAAAAAGACATCGAGGTCTTCGACAGCTGAAGTCCAAAATAATGCGGCCGACGTCCAGCATCTGTACAGATATGACACGACCACTCAGTCTGCTCAAAGATCTGCCCCCTTAACACCATTTTGGCTTTATTTGGGTCCATTTTATATCTAAACATTGATAGGAAACAGTGTGTAACTAATAACTCAGGAAACAATGTTCTATAACACACAATAGCGTCAAGTGCAATGGTTTTAGGTCAGAGTTTTAAAGTAATTTTTTGATGGTGTAAGAACGTATTAAGTGTGCATGTTAGATAAAGTAGCTCTTTTGTTACAGGAAGACAAAAATCAAGAACCACAAACCTACCGCTTGGCTGCACACTATCCCTATCGATCAAGTACAGGCCTAAAGTCGAAAGCTACTACAGTAGAAAATTTAGTTCTCACAAACGTGCCTCACATAGACAAATAAATGGCTGCACTTAGGTAAATCGGACTTTAGTCCAGGATTGCTGTTGTGACGCCTTAGTGGACGCAGATGGACCCAAACTTCAAAGACTCGACCAGAGACAGTGCAATAAAACGCCTGGTCTGCTATACTGTCTGGCATTCCACTTTTAATGGCTTTATGGCCGTCCAGACACAATTAGGCTGTTTCCAGAATGGCACCCATTTGTTTTTTCTTCTCTTTCTGAGTGACTCGGATCTGGACAAAAGGCCGAGCGGAAATGATCAGCTTTATTGGATTCTCCCCGACGGGGACGCGCAGGACTCACGGTCATTTTGACCAATCCTTTGTTTCTACCTGGGAACCTTCCGCCCTCTGCTCCTTTGCTGGGCTCGTCCGAAAGGAAAAGGAGCAATAAAGTCAGCAGCTAGTTTTCCAACACAGCAACAGACTATAAAAATGACCCAAAGTATCTAAGACTCGATGAACGTGCTGTGACATAAACGCTTTGGTGAAAATCACAGAAACCCGTTATTACCTCTATGAGTCATTTTACTTTCACTAATCAAATATTTTTGTAATGCAGTAAAAAGGAACACGCCTGCGCAGTGCTGCACATGCACGCTGCAGTCCTCACAATTGACCAGCAGGTGGCGCACAGGGGAAGCAAACTGTAGTAGCTAACATTTTATAAGTTGTGAAAAATAATTTCACACATGTTTTACAATTTTTACAATCGTCGTTCAGCTCAGCGGTGCTGAATGAAACAACCAGATCATTGTGGCCCCGGGATGACTTCTGCTCACAAGGTGCACCAACGTTTATTTTGCATATGTTATTTTCCCACTCATTAATATATTTGCATTTAATACTTTTGTTGTGTCTTTAATATTAAATAACATTTATTTGATTTAAGCATGATATTATTTAAATGACAAGTAATACATTATGATCTTTTCATCACTTTATTTGTGATTGATCATAGTAGAGTTAATGGATTTTTACATAGCGCAGGTTTTCTATAAAATTGGTTTTATTTAAATGATTTTAAATAATTTTCCCTTTCTTGTGTAATAATAATAATAATAATAATAATAATAATAATAATAATAATAATAATAATAATAATAATAAAGTGACAATGATATATTTTGGATTTGGGACTTTTTTCTGTGCTGTGTGTTGTTTGCACGTCTGTTTTACCACACATGTTCAAGGTAATTGTTGAAAAATTATGTATGGTTGATATGTGTGTCATGCTTGATTCACGTACATATAAATAATAGCTACAATAATATTACTACTACTACTACTAATATTAATAATAATAATTATTGTCGTTGTGATTATTACTATTATAATCATCAACATTATAAAAGTTCCTTTTCGTCAGCAAACGTTTAAAAATGA
>JBAMHX010000019.1:9656277-9666887 GCA_037177515.1 Pseudomugil tenellus
AATTCTCATGGCACAGGATATATATCATGTTCTTATCTATTAATGTTTCACTTTGCTATATAGTATTTACTGACTTGGAATGGATTTCTTATTATTTTGTCCAAGAATTATTTTTATTAGCACTGCAAACAAACAGACTGCTCTCTGTTATACGTTTATTTTTTTCATTTATTCTTGTTGAAAACATTTTTAATTTCTAGAAAAATTTGAAGAAGCAACTAGGCATCCCAAGATTTTGCGTAAAATGAAAGCTTTTTTTGTGATTTACGATATTTTTTAAGCAACTGGTATTGAAGCGAAATAAAATAATTAATTTTAAATCACCAAATCTTATTAATCATATGAATCCTATAACTTGTGTTTTTAAATATGTGTGTGTTTACGTGTTAACGCCACTGCACAGTCCTGTGCCATGAAATTCACGCCTTTGCTGATTGGATGAAACCGTTCAGGCCGGAGTCACATGGGTGAATTCTTTGGTCCAGGGTAAAATGGGGTTTGGTGTAAATCTAGGGTGTATTGCTGTCATATATCACGCTACCTCGTAAAAACGACAGTGAGGATTCTGGGCCAACAAATCAGAGAGAAAAATATGAGTTCTTATTATGTGGATGGTCTTCTTTGCAAATCTAAGGCGAGTAGTTCTATGTTCCCGAGCGTGGAGCGAGCTTCTTGCAGCATTGGACCCGGTGGACACGACCAGGAGTCAGCTCGGACCGCTGCTATCGCATTTTCACCATCCTTCTCTGGGGTTTACAGCGTCAATAATCCAATCTACCAGAGCCATCCCTTATTC
Source organism: Pseudomugil tenellus (assembly GCA_037177515.1). Lineage (NCBI taxonomy): Eukaryota > Metazoa > Chordata > Actinopteri > Atheriniformes > Pseudomugilidae > Pseudomugil > Pseudomugil tenellus. The sequence goes on from JBAMHX010000019.1 coordinate 9,657,074, forward strand.
ACCTCAGGATATGGCCAGGGACAGGACGCACACACAATGCACTGCAACCAGTTTGATCAGGACCATCCAGGCCTGGGGCCCCTCACCCCGCCGCCGGACAAACAACACCGGATGTACCCTTGGATGGTCGCATCAGGTATGTGGTAGTTAGAAAAAAGTGAATCGATGATCTTACAAAATATTGTCTTGCTTACACTAGCTGTTAGTGGTTCGATTAATTTCTAGAAGCTCATTGCTGTTGCATAGAAAGAATCGTAAAACCTTTATTGCGCAACTAATGAGTTCTGCAGCAATAAATTCATTTGGCTTGTGCTTCTGTGTGTTCAGTACGTAGAGACCTTGCCGCTGGGGGTTTTCTTTGCACTCCTATTACTCTTAAAGTCTCTTCTCCCCCTTTTGGTTGTAAAAAGAGCGACTTATTGTGGGAATCAGTTCTGTTACACTCTGCAGTTCCTTTCTTATTTAAGTCCGCACTGCAGACGCTCTGCTGTTTTATAAAACCTGGATCAATATCATCACTGCTGCCATGATGTGAATTTAGTAGTCAGTAAAACCCCACATAGTTTTATTTTGAAGGGATAAGTGTGGTAACTGTATTCTACTTACTAATAGCTCCTTCGGTGTGTAGAACTTTGCCTGCATTTAATTGGAAAGGCATGCAGAATATCAAAGGAGGCATAAACCAAAAAACCCAGCAGGACTACTTTTAATTGATGCAGACAAGTACAAAAAAGAAAAAGAGTAAAACAGCGAGGCTTTCAGAAGTGTGTTTTGTAGTGGTTATGTGTGGATGATGTGAAAAAGCAGCCACAATTAAATGGCAATTAGACACAATAATGACACCCTCTTGTTTGCTGATGCAGAATTATTTATTGTCAGCATACAGTTTCTCCAGCATTATGATTAATAGTTTACTGTAGATTACAATATTTCACATGCGGGAAAACGCACAATAAATTAATTTAAGTTGGTCTTCTTATTATCCACAGATCCAAATCGGAAGCGGGGTCGACAGACATACTCCCGTTACCAGACCCTGGAGCTGGAAAAGGAGTTTCACTTCAATCGCTACCTGACCCGCAGGCGGAGGATCGAGATAGCTCATGCCCTCTGCCTCACAGAGAGACAAATCAAAATCTGGTTTCAGAACCGCAGAATGAAGTGGAAGAAAGACCACAAGGATGAGGTGAATCCCGAAGAGAAGCCCGGTGATATTCAAGTTGTGTCAGAAACTCCATCCCCGTCGGCTCAGAGACAGAAAAAAACTGCAAAGTAAAACAAAGTTAAAATGAGGAAATACTACTGATTATGTCCGGGATTAAGGGATATTATTTCCTCAAATGCCACTCGTGCACAGATATGGGATGCTTATTTGAATGCATGAAGCCATGCGAAATTTCTGTAAGGTGTATTTAGACTTAAAACATATTTGAGAAATTTCATATATAAAATATGACGTGTATTAGTGTAAAATATACTAAAAGAAGAGATCTGCTAATTTTCCAAACTATATTTTTCATATTTGTATAACTGTGTTGTAACCCTACTACTGAGTAAACATTCCTTTTACGAAAAACTACCTAATATTTACACAAAAGACCCAAGTCATAAGACAGTTAGGATACTCTTTCTTTCTTTCTTTCTTTCTTTCTTATTCACTGATTAGTAGAAAAATCAGGTTTTTGGAAATGCAAGATGCATTTATTGTTTTGCTGGATTTAAGCAGTAAAGTGGGAATTTTACACTTTTTTCACATCTACAAAATGACAAACATCTTTCTAATTTTAGGCTGCGTCTTTTAACCTACAGACTACCTCAGTTTCCAAGACATCCTTCTAATCATACTCTACGAAGGAAAACATAAATGTACATATTTAGGGGAGTACCTTGATTCCGGTGGAAGCACTTAGTTTCAGCTTCAACATTAAACAGACTTTGTAATTAGTTTGGGCTAATAAATGCGCGCAGGCTATTGGCATGTGGAAAGTGACACATTTCAGTTTAATTTTCTTTATTTTTTCACTGCTGGGGTGTAAAATATTCGATAAAACATTGGGTAATCTGCGGGCGCTAGATTATTGTGAAGTAATATCTGATTAAATGGTCTAAAAACTGTAAAAGACTATGAGAATGGCACATGTATGATAAGTAAATTGAATAATAAAATAGCTTTATGTGTGTATAATCTATCACTATTTGGGAATTAATATATTATTTCCACTGCAATTAACAACAAAAGTTTACAAGCCCATTTATATTTGGCTCACAGTTGTTGTTGTGCAGGTTGTCCAGTAGGCTGCATACAGTCAACAATGCTGTGTAAGGTAAACACTTAAGTTAAAGAATGTGAACTATGAGGATGCGAGATGGGACAAGCTGTGGATGAAGGAAAATTTCTGTTGAACTCTGCGTTCCCTTTTCTCTTGGTAAGATGGCGCCTGACCCCTTCCCTCCCTCTCTCACTCTTTCCATCCCTATCTCTCCCTCCAGCGCTGGGTCATAAATCCGTTGTTGTTTATGAAAATTTACAACACGGCGGTACAACTTTACGACTCGGCTCGGTGTCCTATTGGTCAGAGCTCACCACGTGATAGGGAGCCGTGAACATGAACTTTTTTATATATAATTTCAATAGGAGAATAGAGCAGCCTTTCATTTAACGGACCCGGGCTTTCATGTGGCTCTTTTAACCAACGAGCGTCATTTTCTTCTTGTCAAGGCTCCTTTTTTGTGAGGGTATTTTGTTGTGTTCATTCGCTATAGACGCTCTATGCGCATGGAGCGTATACAGAGACATGACTGGATTGCTCCTATGTCTTGGAACGATAAGTAGAAGCAGCCCTGGTGCGTCACTGACCTCCAGGAGTCCCATGTTTCTGTGCCACGATCAGATGGACACTTTGCTCCGTAAATGACCGTCTGCACCTGTCCACTCCCTCACCTCACCTCTTCTTTTTTACATCTGGAAGCCTTTAAAAGGTAAGAAAATTAAATCAACTCAATGGACTGTTTTTTGAATTTTGGGAAATTTTGGTCTTATTTGAATATTTTACTTTAGTAAAATCTCTTTTTGTTTCATATTCTATTAAGTGAAAGGGTAATGTTACAATTTACATTTTGTATTATTATATGTATATCCCAATATGAGAGACACATTTCGCGCAACTAATCCGATTTGACCGGAAAAGTAACCATTGTATAACTATCAGGGAAATATTTGTGTTCATGCATGTAATCCGATCCAATCCAATTTGTTTTTCGTTTGATAGGCTGTAAGTGTAGATGCAAAATTCAACAGAGGACCAAAACGCTCTTTGCTGCCCTCCTGTGGAAACCGTGAGGGTTATGTGGCTGCTTTTGTTGCAAATGTGTTGTTATGCTGGAAATGAGACTCGTTGGCTTGTATGTGTGTGCGTTCATATTTCAGGTTTCCTGCGCCTTGCACATGAAGAGACATGTCCCAAGTATCTATTGAAGTGATAAGCCAACACATGATAGAAATCATGCAAAGTAGCAAAATTAACTTTTATCATAAAGAAAAGAAATGTGCCTGCAAGGAAATTTTTAAAATCTTGTTTTTGTTTGAAGGTAAAATGATCACTCTTTTGCAAATAGCTTCTTGATTGTGTTGTGCCTGAATTTATTCATTAAATAAATGGAAAATAAATACAGACGCTTTTTGCATAGCAACTCATAACTGAATGTTGAATTAAATTATTTCGTTACAATTATAGAATTTAATCGTTTCACATTCAGTTTTATGTCAACAGTAAATATTAAGGTATTGCCTCCATTTTTACTATAATATGCTGCATGATTAAAAAGTGACTAAATATGATAGACGTATTTATTTTGTTTTCTGTAATAAACGTGAGTAGCCTATAATACACAGAGTGCATACCCTCTTTTCCCTTTCACAAGTGAACCTCCTCCTTCGTTTCGTATCTTCTGTTTGACACAAAGTGCGCACTCGTTTTTCTCCTTTCTTTCGCACCCTATTTCGTTCTGGGTGTGTCTCTGTCCCAACTAGGAGAAGTGATTTTCGTGGGAACTTGTTTGCCATTGGTCAGCCATAAATCAGCTGCTGTAGCTTGACTGTTTAGCCAACACACTCTCCGTGCCCCCAGGTCTACCCCTCATAAGACCCAACTGCTGCAGTCACTCTTTCTGTAACGTCGTGCTTTACCGGAGTCTGTTATAAGGCTTGCATACCTGGGACAGTATAAATGATCAGAGTCTCTGTTGTTGTGAGATACGGCAAGAATTAGCTTGTGTTTAAAAACAGGATTACTCTGGGGGGAAGTGTACATGTGCAGGGAGCTAGAGGACACGTCTCTGCATTCGAAACAAAAGTGCCATAAAAATTCCTCAAGGAGAAACTCCAAACGGAGGAACGCCGCGACACGGCTTTATTGACGCCTGCATCAGGTGGATGTTTTTCCAGTTTTTGTTTTCAGTTCAGTCAGAAAAAAGGTTGAAGACTCTAAGTAAATAAGTTCATTTTTAGCCCAACGAGGACTATTGAAGAGGAGCAACTTTAATCCATAAATTGTTAAAAATGTGTATATTTTTATGTTTAATCACATGCTGTGTAGTTTGTGAGCTAATTGCAAGAATTGCAAAAGTGCACAAGAATGACAAACGAGCTTGACTCTGCTTTATAAAGTTTTGTATCTACATGCACATTAAACAAACTGTTATCTGCAAAAAGTAAAATGATGATTGAATAACGTTTGTTTTCATTTTTAGCTATTTTAAATACAATCTTTTTTTTAAAGCAAACTGTATCAGGATTTAAATGACTTTTCTCTTTGTTTCTTCAGATATCACTTTGACACGGTTACACGCAATAACGTTTTGTTACTGCAGAATATGCTGCTTTTATTTTAAACTGACATCTTAACAGCAAACAAGAAACAAGCAACTTGCAAAGTTTCACTGCTTAAAAATAAGCGTGACAGATTATTCGTGGTTAAATAAGATAAAGATAACATCGCAGTCCAAAGAGCTGGAACAGCCATTATCCAAACGACTGCTTTATGGCATTGTGACATTTCAGCTTGTTTATAAACTTTATTGTTCTCACATATGATTATTAATTTTACAAAGTGCTATAAAAGACACGCAGTGAACGGCTGGCTCTGTCGGATTATTTCATAATGTTGGGTTTGGCTTATATATTCTCTAGGAACATGTATTCATTACTCACCAGTGTTTGTTTTTTTTTCTGTTTTTTCTATCAGACGCCTTTCACTTATTATATGATGCTAAGAAAAAAATGAGAAAGAGGGGGACCTATGTTCTGAATGTTTTTTTTTATTCTATTAACTGCAGAGACTATTTGCACCCCTCACCCTTCACAATGTGCATAACAGATCCTGATCGAATTATTTTTGTACACTATCATCGCAAAGATTGCGCTCTCAGCATGTCACTTGTTGTATTGTTTAGGGGCCCGTTGGTTTTTTTGCCGCAATGGTCGTTAACCTCTGAATGACCCCGTGTGGAGCCCACGCCTCAGAAACGCTGCATACGAGCAATGCAACAGTTGTGCCAGATGATGGCGCACAACGACAATTCAAAACACCACAGCACTGCCTCGAAGTTTGCCTGAGCCTCGAGCGTAGGGAGGCGCGCGCCCCACACATCCCACCCAGTATTTCCTGCATGCGCAAGTTTACCTCTGGAGGTCACCAAGCAGGATTTACGACTGGTCAACAAAAGCACGTGATTCTCCACCGTACCCCATATTTGGGTGCCTACGTAAGAGAGAATCAAGTCCATGTCCCACTCATTTCCATAATTCATCATAAATTGTGCAAGGGTGCTATAGGACGCGCTAAACCATAAGAGCTACAAATCAAGAGAGCAGGTTTATGCTTTTTACTTTTTGAAATAGAAAAAACAGCAACAATAACTACAACACGCAAAACGGCGGAACTGTCAACAAATGAGCTCCTATTTTGTGAACTCATTCTGCGGTCGCTATCCCAATGGCGCGGACTTCCAGTTACATAATTATGGAGACCATAGTACGGCAAATGAGCAATACAGGGACTCCACAGCTATGCATTCCAGCAGGTACGGCTATGGCTACAACGGGATGGACCTAACAGTCGGGCGGACTGGGAGCGGACACTTTGTGGGCAGCGAGAGGACGCCGGGCTTCTCCCCGAGTCACTCAGCAGCGACGACACCCTCTGTGGAGCCTGTCAGATACAACCAGCCCGCAAGCAGTACCGGGAACTCGTCCCTATCGCCTCCCCCTGACCCTCTTCCGTGCTCCTCGGTCGCCAGCTCTTCTCCGGTCACTGAGGTGCAATCTCAACACAGAGCTGTGAAAAACTCCATAAGTACCCCGTGCTCGAGCTCCAACGGAGGCACGCTATTACTCAACCGGGACTGTGCGTCCAAACCCTCCTCCTTGGAGGAAGAAAAGCCTGCGGGTAGTGCACCGGCAACTCCTCAAAATACCAGCGATTCAACGCAGCCTCAGATATATCCATGGATGAGAAAACTCCATATAAGTCATGGTAAACTCTTTTACCTTAACGATTATGTATTGATTTCATGTCCTCTGTTGTGGCTATGGTGCTTTGTAATTTAGGAATAGTTGCTATTTACAAACAAAACAAAGCAGAATAAGATTAATTTGAATTATATTGCTGTGGTTCAAATGTAGGCGACAAATAAATGCATCCTATTTAAAAAACGACCATGTGGCGCCAAATGCGCTTCTCACCTGCTTGGTAATATTGGTTAACAATTCTTTGACAATAAATGTGATAATTCAATGAAGAGAAAAATCGAAGATGTATTTAGTTAAACTAAAGATTTATCTTTCCATATTTGACTAATTTTTTATGTTTGCTTCTATAGATTTGTTATCCATTGTTTTTAACTATTTTAATGTAGGTAAATAATGATTTTGTAATGCTAATTTTTGTCACATTTCAATCAGTCCCCAACGAGATCATTAACATAAGTTGTAACATCCCAGTTTATAAGAAGTGTGTTCAAAGTTGCTGCACCAGCCAAAACATTTGTAACATCTGCAATCTGATATTTTTTTTAAACTTTTCTCTCTTATTTTGTCTAAGATTTGTCTGGACCAGAAGGGAAAAGAGCCAGGACGGCGTACACTCGGTACCAGACACTTGAGCTGGAAAAGGAGTTTCACTTCAATCGCTACCTGACCCGCAGGCGGAGGATCGAGATAGCCCATGCCCTCTGCCTCTCAGAGAGACAGATCAAAATCTGGTTTCAGAACCGCAGAATGAAGTGGAAGAAGGACAACAAGCTGAAAAGCATGAGCATGGCGGCTGCAGGCGGGGGAGCCTACAGGCCGTGATTCCTTGAGCACGATGAAACGAAGAAATAGAAATTAATAAAATATTAAGAATAAAACAGAGATTGTCATATCAACTTCTCTCCCTATTCAAAGAAAAGAGTGCAGAGACTTGTTGATGGGGTGTAAGCGGGACAAGTGGGGGTATCCCAGCTTCTATATGTGCAGCAATGCCCCCTTTATATTACTTAATGTTATTTCCTTTTTTTTCCTGCCGTGTTGATCCGTATGAGTTAAAATGCATTCTGTACAGTTCTGCTTAGATCTTAAGGCAAAGGAGAAACACATGGAAATAAATGTTTGTTTAAATTATTTCTTGTTCTGATGGAAAAAAAGAAAAAGCTTGAAATACTTGTCAACGCAAACAAATTTAGCAAATTCTGTGTTATGCACTTAACAATAACAGGTTATTATATAGAGGGTTTGTCTTTAGCCAATGTTTTCTCTGTATGTACTGTATATGTATGTATTTATTTGTTTGACGTATTGTACTTGCCAGAAAAACTTGCTTCCAAAAGTAGAACCAGCATATAAGCCTTGTGTGGTTTTTGTGTGCGTTGTGAAAACTTGTATGGACAGAGGTGCCGCCCCATCATTGTATGTAGCTACAGTAACTGTGCCTTTTCTTGTTTTGTTTTTTTTATATTATTTTTGTTTGTTGTGTTTTTTGTTTGTTTTTAACTTGGGCACAGCTTCTTAGTAAAACGTGTTTTGTCTGTTTTTCTCTCGCTGTTTCTATGTGAAAGCTCCCGCAATAAAAAAGACTAAACAAAGCGAAGACGCATTAAAAGAACAAAAATCGTTGCCCTTTATGTATAACTTCATCGTGGTGAGCATTTTTGTAAATGTTTTTTCAAAGACTGGAAGACAAAAATATGCTATAATCATAATAATGGTCATGGTAATGATGGCTATGATGACCGTGATAATAAACTTTTTACTGGAACGAAACAGCAATGACTTTTGTAAGTTTTATTTACTTTTGCGTCAGGCAGAACTGATACACGAAGAGCCAACGTTTGCGACTTTGTCTAATAATTTAAAGTCACGCAAGCTGTGAAAAAAGTGACAAAGTTTTCTGATGAATCGAATTTAATTCAACAGGTCTCCTTGAATGAAAGCTTTTACTCACCTTTCTCTGTGGAGGGGGTTTTAGGGGTCCGTTAACGAGCTTCAGGGGCCGATTGTCCCCCATTGCGCACAGACTTCTGTCCTATTCCCTAGAATTAGCTCAGCTTTTCTAGCTGTAAACTTTATTAGGGAAAGATTCTGGCTCTCTGACATTTGGGTGCTTAAAGAATGGGGTTTTTTCTATGAATTAGATCGTAAAAATCATCCAGAGAGAAGGCAGATAGGCTCACTGGCCATAAAGGGTCACGTGGTAGCCATTAAAGTAAGTTTTATGGTTTTGGGGAGTTGACAGTATATTGCACATAACATATAATCGCACTGACGGCGAAGCTTCGTCTGACTCTCCCTTTGCAGACTGTAAGTGTTACTTGACCGGTACAGACCTGTATGCTCAGGCTTCCTTATTGTGGACCGGACGCTCGCCAGGATAAGAACCGCTTCTCTGGGTAAGTTTTTTTTCCAGATCAGCCGGTAGCCTGAGAACAACCACCCTATGTTAAACAGCCGTATTATTGTATTCACTCTCTGTATCCGTCCCTATTAGTCCATTACACTAATTTGTCAGTTGTGGAGTGCTGAATACCGGTCTCGGCAGATGTTGCGCAGGGTTGGGTGCTGCTCATGGCTATTTAATTGCTTCCTTTCCTGTATAACTTGTTTCCCTCCATCTGTGGTGTAACTCATAATCCATTTTTACATGTTGGATAATTATCTCTGTGTCCATTTCCACCCCCTCAAACTTGTCGTTTTATTACATTGGAGTTTTTACAGACTGTGAGCCAGAGTTTCTATTCAGCTGCAATGGAGTGTGTAGATTTCCTTGATAAAGTAAAGCGCTGGTGCAGGCCTTCTGGTTTATAGCCAGCAACTATGATTAGGTTTTGTATGTCAGGATTCATTTTGGAGGTTGTAGGTCACTCCCGGAAAAGTTACAGTTGCTGTGAAAACAACGTGCGCTCCACATGTTGGTTGCTTGCATGTCTGTGGATTTTAGGGCAGGCTGTAAACAGTGTCAAGTAAACACAACATGGGGAACAACAGCAGCAGGAAAATGTTTAAAAGGAATTCCGTTTTGTGTCAACGGGGTTTTTGTGTGTGTTTAGAGTTGAAGAGTTCAAATGACCTTTAAAAAGTCACTCTCTCTTTGTGGTGACCTTTTGTCCAGTCGGGTCGGAGGGCGAGGTTGGTTAGTGGACATTGTGTCCAAAATCCAGTAACTAAAAAACGACCTGGCCCACTTATGATACGGTTTTGCAAAAAGTATTTATTTATTTATTTATTTATTTATTTATTTATTTATTTATTTATTTATTTATTTATTTATTTATTTATTTA
>JBAMHX010000019.1:9666987-9677357 GCA_037177515.1 Pseudomugil tenellus
TTATTTATTTATTTATTTATTTATTTATTTATTTATTTATTTATTTATTTATTTATTTATTTATTCATTCATTCATTCATTCATTCATTCATCAATCCATCTATCTATCAATCTGGTTACTTGGTAATTTATTTATTTAGTTTAACCTCAGCGAAGTTATGTTATTGTCTTTTCGTTTGTGTTTAGTTTGGAATTGCAAGTGCAAAGACCCACAAACGGGTCTAAATTAGCATCCTTTGCAGAATTTTTGCAGAAGAGTTCCCTTTATTTGAACAGTATTGTAGCTCAATTGGAAGTTTATTATTTAGAGGATGAATCACCCGCCTGAGAAATTAATTTAAATAGTCAGATTTCATTTCTGGAGCAAAGGCCTTCCTCACAGAAGCTAAAATGAAATTCGAACTTTGCAGTACAAGCAAGTAATGAGTCTTCTTTTTTTGTCAATTTTATATTAAAATGTAAAATCTTGGCGCAAAGAGGAGATTGTGCCCTGGAGATAATTTTATACAAGTTTCCTGACCAATTTTATTTTTGTAGTTCATTTTCCTATCCATTCAATTTGCGGAAAACACACATCTTTGAACTCTTCGCTATAAACTTACATTGTTATGTGAACCAGTCACGAAAAAACTGAAATAAACCATGTTTAGTTGGATTTTCGACACATTCTAAATAAAACTGTAAACTGAGATATTTGTGATATTGGAATTTAAAAACCCACAGTGCCAATATTTTAAAAAGAGACACTTCGACAGGGCCCCATGTGCGGCTCACTGCCAGGCAGATAGAGAGGGGAGCGCTGCGTGGGTTCATCTGGAGGTCAGCCACAGCACCAAGATAAATCTGCATCCTCTCAGAGCCACCAGCAGAGCTCGCTTTAGGCCAAGTTCACTGCCACCATACTGCATAGAGAGCTAGAAAAATACGCGCACATCCGGTGTAGCGCGCAAACACACACACACGCACACGAGTTCACATTAATGGCACGTTTGTTTGGCGTCGCTTATATGCACGATGTGCATAAATGAGGTTACCCAAGGATGGAGAGCCTGTATAGGGACACTACAGGGACAGACAGGGTGAAGAGAGAGTCGGAGTGGAACTTAAAGAGTTGCCTCCAACAAAGACTTTTGGTTGATTTGGTTGCTCTGACTTTAATGAATCTAATGAATGATTTGCATGTTTCATTGCCCTAACAGCTCTCATACTTGGAGCTGGTTGTTGGATATTCTCGCTCTTTTGCAGGAAATATCACAAAGACACAATTGCATTTTGGATTTTGGCTTGGCATATTCTCTGCTTATCAAATTTGTGAAAATGATCATTGAAATGACGATAGATGTACACATTGTTTGAATCAGTTTTTCTTTTCAAACGAGGTGACGTGGGGGCGCAGATTTCTCTCTGGGATGGGACTCATGAGTGGGAGATAGCTGCAGAAGAGGAGGAAAAATTGGGGTCAAAAGTTTACAGGCTGAACAAGTCTCCGTCATCTGTTCACTCGGAGCTTGATGCCAGCCTTATAATAGCGATCTTGCCTCTCCACACAAAAGGCAGAATAGCTTTGTATTACATATGTTGCACGGTGCACTCCAGGTGAACCCAAAGCGGGGTGACCCCACGTTTGGGACCGCGTAGGGGGTGGGATCCGTCCCCCAGCGGCAAGATTGAGTGACTGGCGTTTTATTAGGGCCGTTGATTGGTGAATTTCCTTTGAATAAATTACATTTGATATGTTTAGGGACGAGGGCAAAATTTGCATTTTGAGGATTGATACTCTCGACCCGGTCATAGGGTAATGGGAAGTCCCCCAGCCCCCAGAATGAGCCCCAGATTCTTTAAAAATCATTTAGCCCTTCTCTTCCTGATCAGATTGAAAAAATCTTTTTGAAAAAAAAATGAAAAAATGGCAAGTTTGCTGTTTTAATAAAAACTATTTAAACGTGTCTTTAAACTAATATAATAATTATTTTATTTAAAATATATTCGCTTTTAAAAAGTATTTCTAAATCAACTAAGACATCAATATTATGTTTTAGCTGTTCGTACTAAATGAATTAAAAATTTTGACTGGATTGTTAAGAAGGAAAAAACCTCTGAGTGGCAGAACACCCCAGAAGCACAGCTTTTTAACGCGACTTTAACTTTTTCAAGACTATATAAAGATATATGTAATTTGTTTCAACCCTTACCATAATTGCACATAATCCAGATTAAAGAAACAACAACAATAAATTAAAAACAAATCCTGATTTCGATTTTATATTTTTATTTAAAGTTTCATTAAAATGAAATCAATGGAAAAAAAACTTTTTAAACAAATGTTCACATAAAGTTTATTGCTTTATTATACTGCATATATTTACATGTTTTAAAATTAACACAATAACTGTAACATCTGCATCGCACATTTCAGCACTTTTAAAGAAAAGACAAATTAGCAGGTACATATTAAAATGCGTAGAAAGTGAAAGATAACATTTTCCTGGTATTTATATCCTGGTATTTTATATTTTGGGCCTAAATGAAAAAAGCGTTTGGTGCGGAAGTGTTTTTCTTTTTGTTTCACTTCAGTTTCAGTGCATGATATTGATGTTGTAGTTTACATATTTTAGCAAATTAATTTCAAACAGCAAATAATATCTCACTTTTTTCAGTAAACTCTCATTGAACCTGTTTGCTATTATTTTCTTGGTGGTATGGGGCAGCTGGGCATATATCACCAATATACCGTAGTGGTACCTTATTATTCTTTGTGAAATTGTTTTGAGTTTGCATTAGTTCTAAAGGTGTTGCGCAGAATTAAAACACACGTATTCATGTTTATATCCGCACCCTTGTGTTGAACAAAATTCAGATTTCCATACATGTTTTAAAGAATATATAACAAACTCGTTTTTGTTTAAACATCTTCAAGGCTCCAGGGCGTCTAATCAATGTTAACAGCTGCAGAGAAAGGTTAATGATCATTATTGGTAATTCTAAAAACCATTCAGTTTCTCAGTGTAGCTCTTCCTGTAATAAGGTGATGAAAACATAATCACACATGGCGCACAATGTAAAAAAATGTTTTATTACCGATGTTAACTTTAATTACAATGTTTCCACCAGAGAATGAAATGTATGTTTAGTTTATTTTTTCTTTTAAACTATTTATTGGCACGTCTTGAATCCAGAAAAATCTTTTTCACTCTACTGCCACTCAGGGACAAGAGACCTTGTGAAAACTATGAGCAATCTGTCACCATCGTAAAAGCACTTCTCCGATAATCTAAATTTACAGTAAACTGTCAGCATGATGTATATAGGTTAACTAGACCTTCACTTGACAGTGCATGCGCCAAAAGCGAATACCCACCTTTGCTGGGTGGAAAACTCAACACAATCCCGCAGCCGTTTCTGTTTACATTTATAACCCGGAAATTGAGCTCTAAATTTTGTGGAAAATTGCTGGGATAGTGTAAATTGGCGTTGCAAGCTTTTAGTTTACTGTGAAATTAGATAGTGATACTTTGCTATGTTTTGACATGACTTGCTTTGATATTTATAAAAACTGTTGCATTCAGCAGCATCCTGCCGGCCTGTAGTTAAAGTATTACCCATGCTGCTGCTACATAACAGGATTCTACTGCATCACTGAATTTCTCACCTTCCTCATAATGGCGTTATAATTAAGTTACTCAAAGCTGAATATAAGAACATATCAGCAACAAGTAAAATGACCCATAAAAAGTGCAAGGATAATTCACAGTAAGTGGATAATAGGCGAGCTGACCTGGCCCATATTTATATAAGACCTATATTTAATGGAATGGCAGCAGAGTGTGAATTTAGATATCATGTGAAGTCGTCTTACCCACTGACATTATGTTGACGCATTGCCTCTCAGGTGGTCTCCTATAGCCGCACGGATACAGTGAATATGTGGCGGGAGTACATCAGCTGTCATTTACAATGAGTTAGGTGTAAAAAAAAACTCACATATATACAGCAGCTCTGTTCCTGAACAACAGTAGCACACTCTAACATGGAAAGAATCAAAAGCAAAACCTGAGGCCTGAGTGTTGTCATCAGCATCCAAAATCAACTAGTCATGAAGATAAAACCACTTTGAAAATTAAATATATTTCATCCCCTTTTCCACATATTGATATTTTATCTATCTGCAGTAGCTCCACGCGTCTCTCAGAGAGTTGGAGGTCTTTTGCACTCAAAAAAAAAAAAATCTTTTGAGGACCTTCCTGGGGTGCTGACCTCCCCCATGAAACCCCCACCCATCTCCCCAGAGTTGAACAGAGTCTGCACAAACTGAAGTCCAAGTCCGGGGTGAACCTCAGGTCACTGCGTCTAACAGATATGAAAATGTTGCCTCTTTGGAAAAGAAGGGGGCACGCCTTGTTGTTTAACAAAGACTGTCAATGGACAAGATTAATCAGAAACAAAATGGAAACGATGTCACTTCGGGGTCAGGCAGAAGTTATCTCTGTGTAGGGGAGCAAAAAAGAATAGGGAGGGTGACCAGAAGAAAAAAGAGAAAAGATAGAAAAGCCATGAGAAAAAGAAAGCATTCAATATTTCTGTAAGTTTGGCCCCTTGTTTCTCCTTGCAGAGGCCTTATTGAAGTGGACAGTTTGGATCAGCTTTCAGGAAGGCTGCTACATCCACACGGATACAGTGAAGCACCTCGGGTATGGAGAGGAAACTAGACCTGAACGTGATGGCCAATAGAGACAAGCACGGTAAGACATTTTCATATTTTTTATACATATACAAACACTTGCAAAAAATGATTTTTAGTTTTGTTTTAAATTTAAAAATGTGGCAGTAAAGGAAATTATCCAGATTTTCCAACTATTTCCCTAGTTGTATTATTATTATTATTATTATTATTATTATTATTATTATTATTATTATTATTATTATTATTATTACTGTCGTTATTATTGTCTTGTGACGAAATGTTCCCGTTCAGTGTGACATGTCTTACATACCTTCCTTCACATCATAACAATAAGAAGACTTTCGTGCATTAAATGCATTCAGTTCAGTTCAATTTTCCAAATGTTTGTTTGTTCGTCCTGATGTATTTACAGGTAAAAATATCGTTTATTTGTTAGATATGAGCCCAATTCTGTTTCACACTCACTCAGGTTTACATGAAGCTGTTTGCTGTAAATACCTTTTGTTGGATTGAATTTTTAAAACTTTTTTGTCTCTAAGGTGTCATCAAATGTTTTTCTAATGTTTTAGTGGGTTTTTTTTAACAATAGTCAAAACACGTTGGTGTACGGAGTATATTTATTAACCATACTGCATTATCGAATAGTCTTTTTTAAAGAAAACAACTTTGCCTTGTTCGAGCAAACAGTAGTAATCCGTTATTATACTTATAGCAATGAAATATTACAAATGGCGGTATGTAGCTGTGCCACTCAGTGAATGCTTGTTTTTCACTATTTATGTATGTGTTCACCGGGAACGTGTCAGATTTTAGCGATGCACAAGGTTTACAGCCTATGCAAGTTAGAATAACCGCAGAAAGGTCAGTGTTATCCTGGCAGATGAAGATTTCACTTGTTTTGTTTTTAGTGATAATTGGAATATTCTAATATACGCCAATATAATTTAGTTGTTCTTTTGTTGTTTTGTTCAGCTCTTTTCTAAGATGCAACAGATTTCCAGTACATGTTCTAGTACATTCATGTTTGTTAAGAAAACTGTTTTTTTATTGAACAAGCTTTATTCTCTGAGGGCTTACATTTTATAAATGCTCTGTTTGAGATGACGAAGAAAGCCTCACCCACATAAGTTTGCTCCATGCAGTAAACAACTTAGTTGATTAGTTTTAGTTTATATACCTTGATTTAATAAAGAAAACACCAACGTAAGTCAGTCCGAATGGTCCTGGTGGTACCAGTGCCATGCTTTCCATTGGTTCCTGTTTACATGATGCCCACAGGACAGGCGGTGATTGGTGGCTCTTCACACGTGACCAGGCAACTTTGTACATTTGACAGGGAGTAGGAGGGTTTTGTGGAGATCAGAAAAACGACAGCGCGATAAAAATTAGTATTGTTGCACTTCACAAATTAATGACCATGAGTTCCTACTTGATAAACTCCAACTATATCGAGCCTTCCTTTCCTCCATGCGACGAATATCAGCAGAGCGGATATATTCCCAACCATGGTGATTACTACGAGCGACCAAAAGATACGGTCTTCCCCCATCACGACGAGCCATCCTATCCGAGGTCAAACTACACAGAAACGGGATATGATTACGGTAACGTTCCCGCCACCGGACTCGACGATTTCGGCGAAGGGCATCATGCACAGCCGCAGCCGGTTCCACAGAACCACGGTCCTCGTCTCACCGTGGCGCCAGATGGTGGCGCAGGGGCAAATGCCAGCAAAGACTGCAGCCTCGTCAGTGAGGTGTATCCCGGCGTAGCAAAGGGCAAGGAGCCGGTGGTCTATCCTTGGATGAAAAAGGTCCACGTTAGCACCGGTGAGTTATCGCTATGGTTAAATAGCAAAACCACTAAGAAACAACTAGTGGAACACACACAAGTCTATTGAGGCAGCACTGGTAGCAGTCCTTACAACAGCAATTTACGACTATCGAGCAGCAGGGTCGGTAATTAAGGACCCTCGTAAATTTTATTGCCTGTGTTCGTCTGTCGGGGCCATGTGCCTTTGTTGCTTTTTAACCCAAACTACCTCCATAACTGGTGTCAAGCCAAACTGTAATATTCCTCCCTGCTGTTTTGTTAATCATTTCTAAGCTTGATTTGTCCCTGGATGCGGATGCTTGTATTTTCGGAATTCCCACATTAAGATTGTGTTCACTGAAACAAGGTAGAGAGCAAAGCAACCACAACGGCCATAATATCCCACCAGAATTTTATTTGTGATTTAATGCCGTATAATGTGTCTAGTGGCGCAAATAACGATTTGTATAAACCCTATCAACCTGCATCTAACACCTGCTTGCTTGCCTGTGTATGGCTTCTTCTTTCCCTCCCAGTCAATGCCAGTTACAATGGAGGAGTGCCCAAGAGGTCGCGCACTGCCTATACCCGTCAGCAGGCTCTGGAGCTGGAGAAAGAGTTCCACTTCAACCGCTACCTGACCCGGCGCAGACGGGTGGAGATCGCGCACACCATGTGCCTTTCCGAGCGTCAGGTTAAAATCTGGTTTCAGAACCGGAGAATGAAGTGGAAAAAGGAGCACAAGCTTCCCAACACTAAGATTCGCTCCTCTAGCTCGGCCTCGTCTTCAGTCTCCGGGGCCCAACAACAGCAGCAGCAGATCAAAACAGGCCAGCAGCTTGTCCCCACGCCGTGCACTGTAGGTCTATAGTGCATGAGTGAACCCCAAACCCCGAAAAAACCCAATCCAGACTGAGATGGCAAACAACACAAATGGAATTTGATGGACCGATTTTCAGTATTTTACACACATGGTGTTATCGCTGTCACCTTGCCTCTGCCATTGGGCCCCTGTCACGTCCTTTGTACCCTTTTCCTCTGCGGTCGTCCTCATCATATAAGCTTGAAATTCACCTTTAATTGCCACAGTGGCAACTGAAGTGTTTATATATTTGATTATAATGAAAGAATCCAACGCACATTTAGACGTAGGACTTGGAGCAAAGTGTACCTATCATTACAGTTTAAATGAGTGAGGTGGAAGTAAGTTTGAGTTCATTTTTCTTTGTTTTTTATTTTTATTATTATTGCTCATGGAAAGTTCTAATATACTTGAAAGATATTTAGCGAGACTTTAGATGCCTGTTAGAAAACCAGACGGGCTGTTTTAGATGTATGGCATCAGTCAGGGCAGCAGTGTAGTTTATGTGTTTGAGTGGGTTGGTTTACTGTTGAATGTAGTCCAGGTGACTTCCACATCTAATGTAAATAGACAAATCTTACCCAATGAAGGCACAATAAGGAACGTATTTCGTCAAATTGTTAGTGTTGTAAGGTTTTGTTTAATTTGTGCTATAGTGCGTCCTCTGTTGTGCTGTGTTCTAAACTGTGAATATTTGTATGTGTTGTCTCAGTAATGACCGTTGTAATGTATAGGCTAGTGTAGTTTAATCATGTCTTTGTGAAATAAATATGTGCTTCACTTATAAGGCTGACATGGTTTTTGGGTATATGTATCGCATATGTTGATGTGAACTAAGTGGTTTTTTTTTATAAGTACTTATTTACGAGGGGGCACTAACAGTTTGGGTGCATCTGCTTTAAATATATTTAATAATTTTTAAAGACATTAGAAACTGAAATCAACAGTTTCATCTAAAAAGTGAAATAGTTACGCTGATTCACGGTGCCAAAGGGAGCCAATAGAGGCGCCAAAATGTCACGATGACTAAAAATTATGGGGGAAAAACCCAAAATTATTCTGTCTCTCTTTTAAAAGAAAATTTGTATTTATTTTTTCATTATGTGAATCATGTTTAAAGGCTCCAAAAACAACAAAAAACAAACCCCGTGTTTACCTTTAGATGTTCACGTTGTGTTTGTGTGTTTTTTTTAGAAATAATTTTTCTTGCATCATAATAACTTAAACATACATTTCTAAAGGCGTCAAATTAGGCCCATTTAATTCTTTTTTTTTTTTTTTTTAAAAATGAAGGTTCCTAAACCTTTAGCTGTGTTTTAAATGGTCTTTATTTCCGTTTATTTATTTATTTTCCTTGAATAAAACATAGTTGGTCAATTTGCAAAATGAAGGCATTTGCATCAAAGTTATTTGTTTGTGTTAGGGTTAAGCTTTTACTCATAAAAACAGATTCATACAGGTGAAACATAAAAATGTTCATTTTTTAACTTTTAAGTTAAGACACCTCTGAGAAATATATTTAATTTATAGTGTATCTCATCATGTTGTTTGTCTTCTTATTTTATAAGAGTGTGTAAGTATTTTGCGAAATTTATACTGAACTGATATGGTGCTGTGGAAATGCAAAATATGCTTTAACTCACGAGCCAAACCAAACCCTAATTTTTAAATATATCCGGCCACACATATTGTACTTTGCCAGTAGAAGGAAATCTCGAGTAACCTTAGAACACCAGAGTGTGAGTGTTGGTCACTACCTGCTACATCCAAACAATGGAGAGTTCAGCTAAAGGACACTGTCAGCAATAGCCAATCACAGGCTCGGAGCACTTCTCCTGACCCCTGACCTTTCGACACACACAATGTTGCTCAGACCATACATCAGGACTGTGTCGTTTTTTTTTCATCTCATTTAAGATTTACCCAAAGACAGCGTGGAAACAATAACGGTGTTTAAGTGTGAAACTGGGCCATGAATTTTCCCAAAATTATTCTTAGAGGCAGCTCCTCTTCAGATCACCACGGAGGCACCGCTGGCAGGCCTTTACGTTAGGGCAGGCATTGGCAGAAACATGCTGGGATTGTCATGTTGTGTAGTATAATTTTACGAATGTGTTGACATTGATGATTTATTTAAACGATTATGTCAGTGTTTATAATGGATGGCTCCACAATAATCATAAATTAAGATGATTACACACAATTCAATGAATTTAAAGATTTGCGGAGAAGAGGAGTTATGGTTTTAAAAGCAGCTTGTTACTTTTCTTTTTAACCTAGTAGCCTATATGTGTCAGTATTACGGATAATTCAGGAATTAACTAAACTTGCTGCAAAAATCCTTGTAGCATGTAAGAAGTGTGGTGAAGAAAGAGCTGAGGGTGACTGGCACTGATTTTGCGCAAACTCCTTACGAGTCCAGCTATAGCTCAATTTCAGATTTCAAGTCATTTGATTCGTGAATAGAGGTCACTTTCAGAGTACTGAAATTTTAATTCACCCTCCCTCACGTGACTTGTTGAATAATGAATGCCCCGGGGGGTCAGAAATAGATCAGAAAATCTGACTTATTTTCATTTGAAGTGATGTTCTGCGGGTTGCGGATCAGATATTCTTTCCTCTGACTCAGGGCACGGACTGTCATGACTTGTAAGTAGACTTAGATTTCAACTGAAGGCTTTTTATGGCTTTATGGAATATTATTAGTTATATTTATAAATATATGTGTTGACTTTCGGTAGCCTATATAGTTTTTATTTATTATTTTGAATATAAAATGCTCTGATATTGCAACTCTTGGCAAAAGGAAACAAATCTGACACATCTTGAATTTGAATAATTATTTCAAGACCAGAAAAGAGATGCATACATTCATGCTCCTCTTTCAGAGCATGCGACAACATATTTATCTTTTTATTTTCTTATTTTAATAATAGGTCAATATAATATAATATAATATAATATAATATAATATAATATAATATAATATAATATAATATAATATAATATAATATA
>JBAMHX010000019.1:9689844-9730489 GCA_037177515.1 Pseudomugil tenellus
ATATATATATACACAATTAACAGTATTGCAGTCTAACAATGCATCTTTATTGCGATCATGGAATTAAACTAAACAAAGAAGAAAAAAAAACAGAGAAAAAGCAAAAACAAGCTACATATTTTCAATTTTAACTTTTCGTGCAAGAAATTGTGAGCCCAATTTTTAAAATTATTATTTGAAAAACTTAACAATATCATAATGTCCAATGTTAAATAAAAGAAAAAGCTTCTAAATTCATTGTCCTCACTATTCTGCTTGATTCACTGCGAGGAAAACTCAAGGGTGGCCCTCTCCCCTCCTCTCATCTGCGTGGGTACATCAATAATAATAAAAATGTCACCCGGGCCTTTGTGGAGGTTCTGCAAGGAGAGAACAAGCTAAATGAGAAATCGTTAAAAAATAATTTCTTGATATATTCAGTCAGTCAAATGCGGTCAGAGAGGATACAGTCTGAAGTAAAATCATAAAGGAGCTCATTTGTGTCATTTATTCTGCAGATTTGCAGATCCTATCATAAAGCCAGATCAGCACGAAGAGAGTCGGTTATGATGAGGAAAGAAATTATCAATAGAAGGCTAGAAAGGAAGTATTTTTTCGTTCTTTTGAAATTTTAAAATTTGTTATTCTCACTTTAACTAAAATGGAGAAAAGAAAGTCAAAATGTATTTTACTTTTATTTTCTGCTGGTATTTAATCAGATTTAAATATCAAAATTAAACCCCAGTCGAAGCTACGAGCTTAGGAAAAATACAGACATTTTTTTAAAGAAAATGTTTTAAGAGTTTCTGCATTTGGAACATAATTTAATCACGCTTTTTATTTTTCGTCCTCCTTCCAGAACCTAATTCTTAGCCCAAAATGATTGATTTCAGTGGCCATGAGCATTAGTGGCCCTGACATATGGTTAGCAGGGAAACCCAGAACAATTGAATCATGGAGTGTCACCAGAAAAAAATGTGGAGTGAACATTTCATCATCTGGCATATGCACAGACTCATGTACATCCACATTTTCAGGACAACTATTCGAGCCATACGCAGTAGCCTGCATGTGACATTAACAGTATTTGAAGTGAAACAGAACATTTTTTTCTTTCTCAGTTTTTTTTTTAATCCGTGGGAAAGTGGTCCTATTTCAAACCCTCTGTAAAGATAAGTGTGTAAGACAAGCTGGAGTCCACTAAATGCCGCCACCCACTCCTTCCCTTGCAGACAAAGCCTGTGAATAATTCCAAAAAGCCACTCGTCTCTTCCTTTGCAAGTCCGTCGTTCACGTGATAAGGTCAGCACACAAACATGGATTCTACTAAAACGAAAAAAATAAATGCCGTTGTGAATATTCACAATTCAAATATTAAAACCAGGTGCACAAGATTGTTTCACCCTCACACTCACCGTTGGCGCATTACCACCCTTCCAGAAAGGAAATGGTCGCATCTTGTTTGGCTGGCTTCTTATTTGTCTTTTAAAATATCCCTCCAGCGACAACTAGACTATGCTGCGAGCAGAAACTGGTTCTAATATGAATGACCAGTGTTTCCCAGCGCTTCCTGGCTGCATTTGATCCGGGGGAGAGTTAGAAGCCTTAAATGTGTTGTGAGGGCACCGAGCTGTCAGACCTTTTGGCGAGTAAGATTGATCGCGCGCAGGCTTCCAGGACTCTTTGTTTGGTATATAAGCAACAAACTGAGAGAGGCCTTCCACTTCTCTTCTTTCCACTGTTACTTGCTAAGCCATATTTTTTTTTAAAAAATGAAAATATAGCATGTACAGCCCGACTGAAAACATCCTGAATGTAGCTTTCACAGATTATTCTGGAAGGGCAATGAAACCAAACACGGCGGGGGAAGAGAGATTCAATAACATTCCCATCTGCATAATAACGCTGCAAATGGATTCGTTGTAAATGGTCGATTGTAACTGCGTTGATGTTTGCTTCGTTGCAATTTCAGGTGGAGATGATAATGGAAATACAGTGGGAAGCTTTTCCCAGCATTCCAGTTATAGTATCCTTCCCATAAATCTTGGTCAAGCCTCGTGGCATCACAGTGTTTACATAAAAAGATTATTTAAACACTTGAATGCCTTTTAAAAGAATACAGGTACCATGGCTGCTTGCAGTCAGCGAAACAAACAAACGAAAAAAAAAAAAAAATAAAAAAAACTGACTACGTGAAATAACAAAAAAGGAGATATTGTTTTCCAGTTGTAAGTGGGCGCGCCTGAAGTCGTAAAAAAAAAAAATCGACGTTTTGTTGAATAAATGCAAATGTGCCTTAAATTTCTACAAGTCCGTATAAAATACTATAGTGAGTGTAACGAATTTCTGCTCAACAATTGTAGATGTTATGATACATCAAGGTGAAAAATGGTCTGAATATGTCACATTTGTCAGTATTAACTTGGTACATTGG
Organism: Pseudomugil tenellus; assembly: GCA_037177515.1. Lineage (NCBI taxonomy): Eukaryota > Metazoa > Chordata > Actinopteri > Atheriniformes > Pseudomugilidae > Pseudomugil > Pseudomugil tenellus. The sequence continues at coordinate 9,692,258 of JBAMHX010000019.1, forward strand.
CTTTTTATTGCAACACATGGCAATGTCTCTGTCAGTGTAATGCATCTTTAAAAACTTACATGTATCCTGGTGTCTCTCGTTGAATAGATTGGATTGTTGGATTTGTTCCCACTGAGGGGAAATGTGTAAATGTCAGATTTTGGAACTTTCCTTATATCTAACTAAATATGAAGAGCTTCTGTTTCTGGAAATGTGCATGTATGTGTTCGTGTGTGTGCGTGTGTGTGTGCGTGTGAGTGTGGGCGTTCTCACTGACACCCTCAAACAATACGAGAAAGAGGAGTGCACGAATCCGCGCACCCCAGGCTGGGCTCCTTCCTTGTAATAGTGAGCGTCAGCCATTCTTAAAAAACACATTTTGTAGCATAGTGGAGTGGACTAGAGGGGCAAGAGGAGGATAAACTGAGCGGACAAAGATGTAAATAAAAACAGTTGTGCCCCAGCAGAGCGAGGTGATCTTCACCAGAGTTTTTGGATCAATCAGGCAGACAGGGGCTTCTTTTGATTAAACCCCAAATTGTCATTGGGCAGAGGTAATCATGTGACAGCCAATTCGGTCCAATTTCAACCTTGTCTCCATGAATTCAATAGTTTAATAGTAGCTCGGTCCCCATACGGCCGTAATCAGTGAAATAGAAAAAAACAACACCTGGAGATTTTTTTGAATGATTTTTTTTCTTTCTCGTCATCGCTGAGCCACAAACATTTATAAAAAATACGCGTGCAAACTTTCCTCGGCTCTCAGGGAGCGGAGATGAATTACGAATTCGAGCGAGAGAGCGGTTTTATCAATAGTCAGCCGTCGCTTGCTGAGTGCCTGACATCTTTCCCCCCTGTCGCTGATTCATTTCAAAGTTCATCAATCAAGAGCTCGACGCTTTCACGCCCGACACTGATTCCTCCTCCCTTTGAGCAGACCATTCCCAGCCTAAATCCGGGCAGCCATCCGCGGCACGGCCGGCCCAGGCACAGCCCCGATGGATGCAGCCCGCTACCCACAGCCTCTTTACCCCCGGAATACCCATGGATGCGGGAGAAGAAAGCCTCCAAGAGGAACCACCTGCCGACCTCAACTGCCACCACAAACATTTCCAGCGGACCAGTGTGTTTTTCTCCGAAAGGTTGGTGACTTGAAACCCCGGGATGAATAGCTTACCGCAAATTTACTATCTGTTGCTGAAATATAGAACTCTACGGGGCCTCCCTAAAACAACAAATGTGCTTCAGTAGTTCTGTTCTTCGAGATTTATGATTTTGAATCCCTTTGTGTAACAGCAGAGACAAAAAGTTTGGATAAAGTTTGGTGATGTGCGATGATTTATTCTCCTTTACCCGAAGCAGAGTTTTGATGTGTGACAGTAATGAAGAGTGATGGAGTGCCTTTGCTGTGGAGGGCAGCTGGCGCATTCATTAGATTCTCACAGCAGTATGGACCTCATTGTTTTATAGAGGTTCCTTTTTGGTTTATGTTAATATTGGTTGTATTTTATGCATTAAAATCCCCAACCAGTATCTTTATGCACAAATGATTTTTAATAAAGGCTGTATAAGCTTATAGGTTAGTTGCTCCAGCGGCCATTTTGCTGCAGCGTATTGTGAGCTACTCTCTAGTGGACTGTGATAGCCATAGCGTTAGATTTATGGGCAGTTGGGTTATGTAATTGTTGTGTCCGGCGTTTTAATCCCAAGCTACCGTGGTGCTTATTTTCCAGGCTCGCCTGAGATTGTGGAGAACGGTGGGGGAGGAGGGGGCTCCCGCCGGCTGAGAACAGCATACACCAACACACAGCTACTGGAGCTGGAGAAGGAGTTCCATTTCAACAAGTATCTCTGTCGACCAAGGAGGGTGGAAATAGCGGCCTTGTTGGACCTGACTGAAAGACAGGTCAAAGTGTGGTTCCAGAACCGGCGTATGAAACACAAGCGGCAGACTCAGAGCAAGGAGAACCACAACGGGGATGTGAAAGGGCAGAGCACCGAGGACGGCATCAACAGCGAAGACGAGGACGAGGGACCCTTGTGTGAGCAGAGCGGGGCCCTATTGGAAAGAGATACCTGCTCCTTTCAGAACAACGCACAGCAGCTCCACAATGGAGAGTCCGCAAGCTTTGCTGCCGCGCCACTGAGCAGCAATGACAAAAATCTGAAACATTTTCCCAACCCGTCACCCACTGTTCCGGGCTGCTTGTCAACAATGGGCCCCGGCTCTGCATCTGGCCCGGACAATGGTGACAGTCCCTCGGCTCTGGATGTTTCTTTACACGATTTTCAACCCTTTTCCTCGGATTCTTGTCTACAGCTCTCAGATGCAGCTTCGCCTAGCTTGTCAGAGTCTCTGGACAGTCCCGTGGACATTTCTGCAGACAGCTTCTATTTTTTCTCGGAGTCTCTAACCACAATTGATTTGCAGCATCTGAACTATTAACTAAAATCATTAATATTTCTCATGTGATATCAGACTACAACAGTATTAACTCTGCTGTTATTTGTGTATTCGGCACATTTATTCTGTTGATATTTGACTTGACGGTTAACACAAGGTAAGGAATAAATTAAATCACTGAAATAGCTCTACTTAAAGTGACTTGTAATTACCATAAAAACCTGATCTTTTGGAATGGAAATTATGAGTGTCTGAATGATTCCTCAGTATTAGGCCTATGGAACCTGGTCATTTTTTTATTTTTGTATAGCTTCCAATGTCTTGGATATTTTTGTTAGAATACAATTAACTTGAAAAAAAACTTTCATCTGCTATATGGGTCTTTTTTCCATTAGTGTTCGTTTATTATTTTGCTTCAATTATGCATGTAAGAAATATTCTAGATAAAACAAATACAGAATGAAGATATGGAAATTTCGATTAACAACAGGTTGGCTATTGATATCAATAATACATTTTCCATTTGGACACAGGCGTGTTTGAATATTAGTATACGTGTACTCTTATACATACAATTTCGCCATAATGCAAATTAAATCTATAAATGGTTTCCTCATTAAAGCATTAATGACATATAATTAATTACATTTTTAATGTAAGATTTTATGGTTCATGCTATAATTTTAAGTTTTCAATTATTTAAAAACGTGTACATGTTGGCAACCCCTCCCCCAAGAAGAAAAAAGGGACTTTTTACGGTATGCTACTAATGTTAACACTATTTTATGCTTCATCGAAGCAAAGTAACATATTTATTTGTATTTTCACTATCATAATTAATATGCTGTAAAGACAGCAAGAAAAAAAAGCAAATATGGCAGCGAGGATCTATCTAAGCATGCAGGGTTCTTAACATTGTGTGCAAGTTGCAGTCAAATACCCAAGCCATGTTTGCCTTTAGGAGCTCATAAATCACTCCGTGGCATGAATGAGATGGACATTAAGGAGACCAATTGTGGCGTAATGTGCACAAATAAAACCCCACTTACGTTTTCATACGGGATTCCCCAATTCCTAAACTAAAAGGGACTGAGTCTCTGCATGCGTTCGGTAATAATTCATTTTTATAGCTTGTTTAAACATGGCTCTGGCTCGGCAGCAGCAGTCTGTTCACGTTGAGATGCATTCATTCTCAGTGAGAGAAGTAGTCCAAACTCAAGCCAAACTACTTATTTATAACACGTCATTTGTGAGATCGGTTTACTTTCTAAATATAATGTAGAGTATCATTATCAAGGTTTGCCTTATTAAAAAATAATTTAAGCAGCATTTTGCATTATTTTTAGAGAATCACTAAAAGCCCTTAGTTCAATGACTTTATGAACAATCCTGCATTATTATTGCTCTTACTATGGAAATGAGCATGTTCCCAGTTTACTTAGTCCTGCAGTTCAATGCATCTTTATGTGAAATTAGCAGAAACAACCACCAGTTGCAAAGTCAGCTGCGGATCCGTTCAGAAACTTGTGAACGTGCACTGAAATTTCTGCTGAAAACTATATAATTATTTGGAAGCAATACGCAGCTGTTTGACTGATTGAAGACTGGTGGCGAAAGTTGTACGATTGTGTGTGAGTATGTGTGTGTATGGATTCAAAAAGGATGGGGGTGGGTAAAAGCGGAGGCAGATTTTATGCACTCTTACTCTAAGTGCTCTGACTAACCACGAGGCCAGTGTAACCAAATCATTCCGAGGCAACGCGCCTTTTCTGAACACATGCGCCCACACAAAGAGCTAAGAAAGCTTCTGCATGACGAAGTTTCTTTCCACAAGCAGAGAAGTTAGGATCCACACTGCACCCACTCACTGCAGAGGCAACAGTGAAAAGTGAGAGAAGGACAAAGGTTGATGTGGGTGAGGATATTGACCCCAATGCATTTTTTCTTCGTTGATGGGAACTTGACAAACTCCATTTCACTTTACTTGAGCCTGTCACTTGAGTTTATACAAACTTTAAGGATTAATTTTAAAATAAGTTTTCAGGAGAGCTCAGATTTATATTAATCAGTTTTACCACAGTTGTGGGTTTTCCCCAAGACGTAGTGGAAAAAATACATACCAATCAGAAGTTTGGACATACTTTAACATTAAAGCTAAAGGTTAAAGTGTGACCAAACTTTTGATTGGTAGTGTACATCTTAACGCACAGCAGAAAATTACAATAAAAAACTTTAAACCCCATGTCATAAAATGAACTGATTCATGTAGACAAAGTCTTTTTCATTTGACTGCCATTGCTCACAGGTGGTTATGATGTATAAAAATAAAAAAGGAATTAAATGCAAAATAGCCCACTTCCTGTATAAGAATAAATGGCTTTGTTTTTTTAAACAGAATGTTTTGAAAATAAAATTATTTTATAGGCAACTTTGAAAAAAGAAATTAGATTCTATAGCACGATGGAGAGTCCCTGTTTTGTGTTTTTTAATTATTATGATCCTTTTAGATAAGCAAACTCTCACTGACTTTTTTTTTTAGAAAATTAACAAAGTATAATGAGAAACTGAAATAATCTTTTGAACAAAGGGTCTAAAGTACCTTAAAATAGTTTTAAGTCAAACTATTACAGTTAATAGATATTAACAGGCTGCTTGAAAACACAGCAGTGCATTGCAAAAGTATATATTACTATCTGTATTTTTATCCATAGGTCTATTTCATGAAATGTATAAACACAGTAAGAAGCATTTTGAGTGTCTGACCTCCTTCGGCCTTTGGGGGCGCACATCCTTCTGTGTGATCACCTCCTTCCTCCTCCCACCCACTTCTTCTTCCTCAGTGAGAGGTTGGGCATCTGCTTTCACTGCGGAACACTTTCCCCCCTCTGCTCCGTCTTTTTCCTCGCCTCTGCTTTCTGTGGCCATTAATTTCTCCAGCAGTTTTATGTGATGAACTTAACAGGATAATCAGCCCACTCTTGCGCCTCGGGCTATAGACGCGCATTAGCTTCACGATGGGTTTCGCATTATTATATCATTTGATCACTATACATGCATAATGAATACATGTGGGGGTGAAACCAGAGTAAATGGCAGACCTTATGACCTGAAAGAGTAAAAAAAGAAAAAAATTAATACCACTTCGCCAGTGTGTTGTCATTTCATTACCTGTGGCAACCCAACATAACGAAATTGTATGCCACCTAAGCATTTTTGAGCGTCGTTTTCTGGGGCTAAATGAGAGGCAAAACGGTTGGAGGAAAAGTTAACACCAATGTGTCATTTCTCCATCCCACATGACGTGAAATAACACGCACAAAACACAGAATGTTTTATGATGCCACGCCACATGACTATGTCTTCGACTGTGACCATAGTTAGAAAAAAGTTTTTACAAAAGAAAGAAAATGTTGAACTGAATGAACTAGCCTAGTTTAATCAGTATCCGGAGTAAAACCGTTTGCCTCTCTTTCACTGTCACACTGTGGCAATATTTGCTGAGAGAATCCCTTAATTTTCAAGCGTGAAACATTTCGCATCGGAATGAGACATTAATAGCTCAAAGATAGCCCGTGGCAGTGGCACACACTCAGTGATCCATCCATCCAGGGGAGAATGACACCACTATACAAATGACATCACGGCTATTATACGCGGAGGGTACACGCACCAAGTTGAGCGCGCGCACACACAGACTCATATTTCCTCTCATTGCAAAGAGACATACCTGAGGTCAGAGTGCGGGGCCATCCTCGTGGTGAGGTTGCAGAAGGTGAAGCGTTAGTTTCTCCCACGGTGAGAGAGCAAGCAGCATGAGGAAGAGGGGGGAGGATGTGGGGTGGTCACCTGCAAGAAGGCATGTTGCGGTACCCCGCTCCTCATGCGACCCCGGAGCTGTCCACCGCCTTGTGCCTCCCAGCTCATTGTTTGTTCGGCCAATACATTAGTGGCGACGCGCGTCACCTTGATCGACGAGCGCTTGGAATTTAAATAGACCCTCAAACACCAATCTGTCACCGGCTGAGGAGGATAAGGACAAGTACCTCACTGGCTGACCCGGGGCCACGTGACACTAACCGTTCATTGATATCGGACCATGTATCCCCCTCCCTCCACTGATAAGAACCAAGTTTAGGTAAAGGTTGGCACGGTCAGTTAGGGTAAAAGAGGGAAGAGATCAGAGGGTGCAGAGGACGGTCCCTCAATCCATGCACAACAATGCTACAATGAGTAGCTTCTTGGACTACTCAGTGATGAGCGGTGAAGGTGGCTCGTGCTCGGTAAGGGCTTTCCACACGGACCACGGGATTACTACTTTTCAGTCCTGCGGGGCTTCTGTCAACAATTGCGGGGCGGATGATCATTTCATGACAAACAGGACTTCCCCTGACAGCATCCCTCACCAACCTGGTTCTTACCAGTCTACTTCCAGCTCTCTGAGTCTCTCCTACGGAGCCCATCCGGCCTGTAGCACCAGCTATGGACCCCAGAGTTTCTGCGCCACCTACAATCATTACTCACTCAACCAGGAAGTAGACTCTACCACTGCATTCCCCCAGTGTGGCCCACTGATGTATTCGGGTAACATATCCTCTTCAATGGTCGCTCAACATCGCCATGGTTACAGTGCCGCCCCTCTGGGCCAGCTGCAGTATACCCACCCTGCCTATAGCGGCGGGCATGAGCAATCAACCCTTTACACCGGTGCCCCAAACCCTCTGTCACCTCTACATGCAGCTCACCTGGAGGCTTGCTGTTCTCCTCTTTCTGAGGGCGCATCGTCTGCCCAAACATTTGACTGGATGAAAGTTAAGAGGAATCCACCGAAAACAGGTGGGTGTCATGTTGTGTGTGAATAAGAAAGGAGTATGGCACCAAAACAGCTAACGAAATTTGCTTAAATAGTTCAAGTACTTTAAACTGAAGTAAAGGAATCGTAGGCCCACTGGGCAATCTCATACAAAACGTGTTTTATGTCATGCAGTTTTAGATACATAGAATTATTTAGTGCATCAGTATTTCAATGTATCTATGCTGTATTATAGCTTTTATTTTAAATCTGCTTAATCTAAGAAAATATGTGAATAACTGGTGCGTACAAATGGTTTCTGTTGCAAAAAAGTTTATTTTTCTTGGATGGGCGCAGGAAATGGTCTCAGAATTGAATAACATGGAAAGAAAACAATCATGTCAACCTTGTTATGCAAATCTGTTTACTTGTCTCCAGGAAGATCTGGTGAATATGGATATGCGGGTCAACCAAACACTGTCCGAACTAACTTCACCACGAAGCAGCTGACAGAACTTGAAAAAGAGTTTCACTTCAACAAGTACCTGACCCGGGCGCGCCGCGTGGAGATTGCTGCTGCACTTCAGCTTAATGAGACTCAGGTGAAAATTTGGTTCCAGAACCGGAGGATGAAACAGAAAAAGAGGGAGAAAGAGGGTCTTCTGCCAGCTAAAGCTGCAACCTCAGAGACGGTTCAGGACAAAATTGACGATACAGCCTCTGAGAGGTCGATCTCAGCCCCATCCACGCCTTCTCCCACTTCCTCCACAGTGTCTTCTTCTGGGGCTGAGCCTTACACCTCAAACTGAGGACCAAATTTCTCTTTAGGTTTTTAGGTCACGGGGGCTGTATATACCAAAGTGTATCAAAACCAAAATAGTTCTTGGTGAATGACATTTTCGTGGACATAATGCACTAATTGGATTATTTGGAGAATATTGTGGAGCACTTCCGAGCTTTAGTTTTGTTTTTAAATGGTGTAATGTCTCCACAAGAAGATGTGTCATGGTATAAAATGTTTTAATTTACTTTTGAATGTTGACTTAAAATTTATGTTAATTCTCCAGATTATATTGAAACAATGTTACTCAACCTGACCCTGACCAGTGCTGCTAAATGTAAAGCCACAAATCTGCACACAAAAACAAAAATAGGCCTAACTGGAATTGTTCAGATGTGCGTCCTGCATTAGCAGTCTGTGTGTCTCCAAGTTGGCATAACACAATCAATGAGAAAATAATCGTCAGTAAATGACTTGTAATCCTCCATAATCATTACCACTTTTTTGTTTATTGTCCTTGTGTGCGTTGACTGTTGGGATGTATTGTGAGAATTGCATGATGCGTAATTCCTTCATATATTAATAGTCTCGTTGAGTTTTATCAGTAGCAGAAACGGTCATTCAAGGCTTTGATTATTTCAGGCTTGTACCTGCTATCAATTTAATCAAGCGGACCACAAACTGTTTTGTCCAGAGAGACGTTTACGGGTCAATCGTGAGTATTAAAGTATGTTTACAAATAAATCCTTTCCTGTGTGTTATGTCTGTTAGGGGCGTTAGTTAAATATTAAACGCTAATAATTGATCATAACTTTCCTGACTTGTGCATTTACGTTATACACAAGAGCAAACCTCTGTCTAGTCTGGAAAACTGTAGAAACTCCACGTGCCTGTTTTGCTCATCCAACTCAATGTATGCGGCCCTGCGCGCATCCATCCCTAGGGTAAAGAGTTATTGACATAATAAAGGCATGTTTATCCATGAGGAAGATGAGAGCGCGGATGTCAGCGTCATTCTTGATGACAACCTTATCGAGCTCTAGGCTTATTCAGGGGACACACACACAAAGATAAACTCTATTGATTGAGGTATCGAAGTTGGGCTATTGACATGGATGGGAGCCCAACTCCTTCTGTCAGTGTCAGCTCCTCAGTTTCCAAGTTACATGGACGTGTCATCATCCCCACCTGATGACAGCACGAAGAATGAAAACTTGCAGTATCATATGTTACATATAGCCAGAATTATTCCCGTAGACCGACAGCATATTTCAAAGTAAAAACAAAGCTAGTTGTAACATTCAGGTTTTACTAAACAAGATGGTTTTAAAACTGAAAACAAAACAGCGGAGTGAATTAAAAAAGATAGGAGTATCCTGCTATTGTTTTAATTACTGGTGTGCAGTGTGCGAGTCCACTCTACCATAAAAGGAAAAAAAAAAAACAAAAAAAAAAAAAAACACCGAAAGCACCAATGATGAATGAGCGACTTTCACCTTTACGTTGGATCTACCTGGAAGAGTTGCTGTATTCGGCTACAGAGACCTGTTGAGGCTACAGCACAGACCGCTCAGTAAGGACAGTAAGACATGCAGATGATCACTTTTAGCTTCCTCAATATTTTTTGCTATATGTTAATTGTTAAATTGTTTCAGCATATGACTAATAAGGTTGTGCATAAAAACTGTAGAGGTTAGTTTGGCAAAAACCTTCAAATAATTTCAGTATAAATAGTAGATCATAAGCATACAATTTCCGTTCAGGGGCTTTGGAGAATAATAATAAAAAAAACACATCTGTATCATAGCTGTGTGTCGTGGCTTGCATTGTGTTTTTTGTTATTTTGTTTTAACGCATCAATTAGGAAACATATTTTGATTATAAAAGTTGAATGAAAAATATGAGTATTTACTAAATAAATTATTCAAAATGACTAGATTACGTTTTGATTATATAACATGTATTGCGATAAACGAATAATGAAAAAAGTCAATTATGCAGCATAATTTGCCAAATGTTTATTAAAAGGTAAATTAATAATTTATTTTCCTATAGAAAAAAAATGTAAATGTGAAAATTTTTAAACATTTGAAAATAAAGACTTTATCCATATTTTCTTTTTAAAGTATACTAACATTTAGGAAAATAATTGTTGCCCCCTTCGAGAGAATAATTTTGGACACATTTAATAGGTAAGAGTCAAATTAAAAACTTGCTTTTGTGGACACTTTTAATCTCTTGTTCGACACTCCCTTGGAGTTCCTCGGACCCCACTTTGTTGGTTTAAGTCCTCTGAAGTTTCCTCTGCTCTGCGCTGCAGGAGTTTCACAGAGTGAGACGCAGCTGAACCTCAAAAGAAATCACAGGGTCAAACCTCGGTCACTATTTTAAGTTTGTTGTTAAAGCACCACCCAAACTTTAACTTCAGTTTACAGTGCAAACTAGGAAAACAACCACGAAGTCAGCCATACATGGCTATAGTGGCATGTTTGAACAATACGTCTCTAAATGCCACTTTGAAGAAAAAAAAATTATGTAAAAATGAACCTTCGGAATATCTTTGCTCCAAAGTGGTTGATGGTTCCCATTAAGGCCTTGAAATAAACACATAGACGATGACAGATTGGAAGTCAAGCAACATATTATCTGAGGAGGAATAAAGGTTTAAAACTTCTGGATTGAGGAGATAATGAAGAAATTATATAGCTCATTAATTACGCGTCCTTGATTAGTAAATACAGACGTGCGACTCAGAACAATAATGGTAATAATAATTTAAAAATGGTATGAAATAGCCTACCAATAATGTGTTTTGACATCAATCTTCTAACCTGGAAATTCTTTTTTGAACACAAATAGTACAAAACGAAAAAAAAAACCCCACAACAACTCACACACATACACAATAAAAAACATTGATTCTGAGACTTTACAATGAATATAGATCTAATGATGCAATGTAGAAATAATAACCGAAGAAATGAGCTGAAACATTTATTTTAAAGATTAAAATAATTTGTTGTGATTGGAATAAATATTCTAGTTTAATGCTCAATTATTTTCAGAGATTTTTTCTCAATAACAATTTGTAAATTCTTTTAATTTTCTGATAAATCAGTTTTTACATATTATGCCATTTTGCACAATATCCTGATATGTTAAACTGATTTGACACATTGTAAATGACATTTTAAATGATGATCTGCCTGATTCTCTTTTGTAATATTAGCATAATAAAGTCTTATTTATTTTTCTACACTCAAGGAGGTCAAGAATCCAACTACTTCAAAACCTTTGTACACTTAAGCTGCATATGTAGACGTGGCCACAGTTTAGTTAGCCATTTAAGTTAAGCTAAAAATTGTCTGAGAACAAACAATAAAATCCTTTGATAAGAAAATTAACAAATTTGTGTTTGTTATGTTATAATTTAATTTAAAACAAAAAATAAATTCACAGTGACAATAGGATTTATTTTTTTACTCCAGGAAGTAGGACATAACAAAATTCAGGAGGTGGAAAGCAGAAACAGTCTTTACAAAAAGACCCAAAGTCTACCACTTGAGTGTCCACAATACATAAAAGCTCAGATTTGGGACAATAATGGGGTCCCTTTAAACAATGTCACAATAAGAAAAAGGGGAGAGATAAATGTTGCTCCATATTTTTATCCTAACTTTTGGACAGGGAGAATCAATGTATTAAAACAAATGGTTGAAATGACAATAAACTATATAGTATAAATTAGCAAAATAGTAAAAATGTGATAAACCCATACATTTGACATCTAAATCAAGCGGTAGAAATGGCTCAGACAGGTTTGTACCTGCATATATTGCATATATTTTGTGATGAAAATATGGTCACTGAAAAATGGGATCTACCAGCTATAAGAGTAGAGAGTTAAAAGGTTATTATGTTTTGTTAGACTGATGCTCATCTTTAAATCATGATCACATGTCAGTCTATGTATCTACTTGAAAATAAATGACTGACAACAAATTATGAAGATCTCAGATATTTACTTTAACATCTGAAAATTGTAGCACCAAGACTTTGTATAGTTTATAGTTACCATTTAAGATGAATATTTTTATATCCCTATGTAAATAATTCAGTTTTGCTAGCTAATCATATTGATATTTTAATAAGCAATCTCATTTTGTTATTGTTATGGGGAAAACTTAGATGACTTACAGACATCAGTGACAGGAGTGTAAGGACAGAAGTCTGTGTGTCATTTGTAATTAAGTGCGTAAACCTTGGCACGCTGGTGCTTGGAACCAGAACGTGTATCTTGGTTCTGGTTGAACTATTCATACAATCTGTATCTATATCAATTTACAGCACTGTAAAATTGAAGGAAAAGAACACAATTTTGTTTTTCAGGCAAAATAAATAAATAAAAACAAAACAAAAAAAAAAACTTTTCTATAGGTGATCACATTTACCAACATTTGTGCTTGATATCCAGACGGACAGACAGAAGTCACTCATCACAGTCGAGGTATTGGCACATCTGCACTCATTGACCACTCCCTGGTTGTGATTGGCAGCCAAAATTAATTCCTCCATCGACAGATGTGTGTCTCGATGTGCCGATAGAGAGACAGAGCCGATGGGGAGATTGACAGTGTGATGGAGGAAGAGGGTGAGGGCAAGACGAGAGATGACATCATGTGGTCAGTAGCTGTCTGACCTGTTATGTGTGTTAGATGGAGGTGGGTAAGGTGTGAGAAAAAAGAAGAGAAAAGGAGGGATGTTGATGATTAGGGTAAGGTAAAGCAAAGGTTACATGAGCAACACAGGCTGAAGGGCTGCAGCTCCACATCTTGACATCGGAACTCACCTCAAAGAGTTGTCTTCAGTTTTCTTTGAGCTTCTTTCTGTCTGATGAAGCACTCACTTGGTGTGCCAAACGGAGTTATTTAAAAAGATGTGAAAACAGAAGTGCACAGCCAGGGTACTTCACAAGTCTGAGGCCCACAGGAGGACAGAGAACTGAGAGCGAACTGGGTAGTGGTCTAGAGACAGGGGTCCATCCATCAAACATGTCCTGACCTTGGGATGACCCCAACATAGCAGCCAATGAGGCGCCCTTACTCCCAAAAAAGAGCGCCCCACTACACACACATACATTTGCGTGCAAACACACAAGTGATCGGGTGACACCAAGAGGAGTGTGGATGCTCTTGTCTAGGCAATTGTGGCTTTGCAGAGTCTTTGTTTGTTTATGTGACTAATGTGAGCACAAACACCTGACACACGTACACACACACACACACACACACACACACACACACACATAAGCACACTCAAGTTTACAGTTTTTATCCATCACTTTGGTGCATTTTTACAACAGAATTAACATTTGCACAGCAGTTAGTGAATCTAGTGGAAACCTTGCAAAAAAGTGTCACATGCTAATAAATAGTTTGTTTCCCGAAAGCAATTACGTCAATGAAACTGTGGTGGTTGCGAGTTAACTAATTCATCAACTGGGGAATTTCACCTTAGTAAATTTAGAAAGGGCCATGTTCAATCGATACACCTCGGCAAAAATGTTATTAAAATAAAACATAGGCTATTCATTTAACACAATCTTTAATAGTACAAAATAAAACACACACTGTAAAAGCCTACTTATTCAGCAGGTCAAAAGCTGAGCATGTGAGGCCTGGAGGTCAAAAGGAACCTGCCAGCTCAATTAAACAAAAGAAAACATGCAAATAGACAACTCAGTTCAAACACAGATGCATGATAAATCAAAAGAAAAGAAAGCAAACCAGAAAGTTTGAAAGGCAGGCTGCAGCTATGGGACCATTGGCATGAGCCCAGCCATGTAAAAGGTCACAGAGCTGATAGTAGGTGAAATGGCAGTGGCTCAAACTGGAACAGCAATGGCTGCAATGAATTGTTCCAGTGGGATGAAGCAGACTGGAGCCAACAGTTACCAATGAAGACAAGACAGTAGTTTTCTACGGGGCTGGAGCCAAAGTACACTGGTGCACAGCTTACAAACGTGCCTACAAAAACCACATAATGTAGATTACTTATTTATTCAACACATGATATACCATGAGTACAGGTGTCCTACCTAAGAGCAAAGTATGCTTCCCCCACATAAATGAAAATAAAGGTCTGCAGCCAGATACTAAGCTGCTTAGATCAGTACTTCATTTAGCAGTTTAATAAAGGCCACAGTCAGTGTAGGTACTAGCTCAGGGTCATGTGTTTGTTCATGACGTCGCACTTTATTAATGGCTTGACGTTGGATAAACCGTTGGATAAAAAATGGTGGTTGGTTTTTACAGTCTATTGGTTTGGACAAATCACTGAAGTAATTTTTCAGCAAAGGGAAATTGTAGTTCTTTGTGAGAAACGCAGATGTATTTTACAACAAACTATCTGTCTGAACACAGCCTGACATCACCTCTGAATGTCCTGAAAGCAGAACAACCGCCATTTGGAAGGCTTAAAAAATTTCACAATTAAAAATAACCATGCTTAACGGTGTGACTAAACGTTAATGCTGATGACTCCTGTTTAGTTTATATTTGCAAGATTTATTCACAACTATTGTTGTTTTTCTTGCTATATTAGGTAAATACTTGGTGATGTTTTAAGCAGAAGTTTGAGCCAAATTGACAAGTGGTCTTGACAATAAAATTGATACATCTTCAGATTCAAAAGGATTTGAAACATATGGGGAAAATAAGTTTAGGTTAACTAATGAAATGTGAAATAAAAAATAAATAAACAAACAAACAAACAAATAAGAAAACCCAAGAATCTTATTCCATGTACATGAGCTCAAAGTAGTGTCATGTCATCGGCAGGTGCAGACCAAGGTGGATACCCAAGCAGATCTGGAACGTACACCAACAGACCACCACACCACAGAGAAGTGGAATAAGTCCAACCCAGAGACAAAAAGCCCCAGTTGTTCAAAAGCAAGGTGGCATTGCATCAGACAATCAATCTGTGTGCTGCCATGCAACAGAATGGATCAAGAAGGCATATAGGAGTAAACACTTGTCCAACTATAAAGCTCCACGTTTCACCTTTGTTGCTCTGCCAACACCTGCAGAAATGGCTTAGAATATTCCAGTCCTCTATAACAGGATATATATATATTGGAAATACAAGAATATATCCAGTTCAGGTCTTGGGGGCCAATATCCTGCAGGTATCCCATGCTTCCCTACAGCAAAACAAGTAAATGGGTCATTCACAAACTTGACAACAAGCTGTGGTGATTACTTTGATTATTTCAATTCAATTCAGCTTTATTTGTATAGCACCATTTCACAACAATGTCATCTCAAGGCCCTTCACAGAGATAGTCCAATTCATAAGAATAGCTTATATAAGGGAACCAGCAAGATTGCATCAAATCTTGACTTCGATCCAATCTCCCATCCTGAGCAAGCATGAGATGACAGTGGGAAGGAAAAATCAGGTGTGTGACAGGAAACTTTCAATACCTGCAGACACTGGCCCTTCAGGACCAGATCTCGAGATTGTTGCTCTATGAAAATATCCAACCTTTTTTGGTTTATGCCTCAAAGCATGGCAAATAAGACATCTAATCTAGTTTCTCTCGGCAATGTATGAAATCGTTACATTGTGTGGATTAAATGATAAACATTAAGAAACAACATAGACAGGGCAAGTATATTTAAATACAATATTTCATGAACAAGACAATTCAAAGAGCTACAAAAAACCCCTAAGCATTAGACCTGGTTGGAGAATTGGGAAATAAAATTGAAATTGAAAGTATCTTGGGAACAAGCTTTTCTAGTAAATAAAATAACATAAAAGCACAAAAGGTTAAAATAAGATTAAATGCAAGGGATAATTTACAATCGTTTTGATAAAAGGAGCTAGAAATAGAAAATTTCTTTTATCCACGATTAAAAAAAAACACTGCTGAGAGTCTCAGCAGATAGTTTACTGGGAGTTTGTTTCACATTTGAGCATATCTGATTGCTGCCTCTCCATTTTTTTGTTCTGCATATGGGAACAGGAAGTAGACTTGACCTGTATGACCTTGGGGATCTGGTTGGTTTGTAATGAACCAGACAATCCTGCATGTCTTTTGGTCCTAAATCATTAAGTGATTTCTAAACTAACAAGTAAATTCCTTTGACAAACAGGAAGCCACTGTAAAGATCTGAGAACTGGAGTTATGTAATCCATCTTTATTAGGACTCGGTCAGCAGTGTTTTGCACCATCTGGAGATGTCTGGTGGTCTGTATGGGATGATCTGTGTTACAATAATATTGTCTACTAAAGATAAATGCATGGGCTTTTTTAAAAAAAATCTGTTGAGACATCTGTCCTATAGTTATCAATATGTTGCTATCTTTTTGTGATTGCTCTATGACCATGCATTATTATTATTTGCTTGATTGTTGGGTTTTAAGTTAGCAATTTGAAGCTTTGTGCTGACTTTGAATCTTTCTTCCTTGGCTCCAAAAAATATGATATCAGCTTTGCCTTTATTTATTTTACAGTAATTTAATTTTTAATAGATCAATACCTTTGTTTGTGTTTTAATTAAACTGTTTTCTCCTGGTGAGATTTGTATGCAAATTTGTGTGTTATCAGCACACAGCATTTTATTATATTTTAGTTTTTTTTTCATAATTTGCATTAGTGTAAGTTTCTGGCAGTATATCAACATAAAAAGATTATGGATTCAATTTAAAATCTCCTGAAGCATATGGTGGTAAAAAATAAAAAAAAACCAGTTTGGTCTCTATTGACAATAGTAGGCTGTGCAGTGTGTAAAATACACTTGTCAATTGTGACTTGTCAATAAATTTGAACTGACAACGTAGCCTCTTTAAAACTCAGAGTTTTAAATGATCTTATAAGCAGTGTTCTAAAACTGTGTTGGGTGAGACAATGAATTCCTATTTAGTCCCAAAAGGCCATAGGACAGGGACAGGCAACTCCAGTCATTGAAAGCGCAGTTCTGCAAGTGTTATTAAGACTTTCCCTGCTGCAACACACTTGACTCAATGGATTATAAGCAAACTTGTGCAGAGTTTAATGTCAAGCTCTGTACAAGTCTGTAAGTCTGATATGTGTCAGGTCTCTTGCAACTGGGAAGATCTTAAGGGCCACAGTCCTGCTATTGTTGAGAACCAAACTTGCCTACCTCTGTCATAGGTGCTGCAAATGGTGACTTTGACTGTACAATCAAATTTTAGGCAGGAGGATCTTGGATCTTTATGCAATGATTTAGATATGAAGATATATGAGCTGGACGGGAATGTTATCTTCAAAAAGTTCATATGGATATTTTCATGACCACTGTTTGGGTAGTCTCCGTCTGTAATTTTGTTGGCGAGTTCAGTAGTGACTAAAACCATTGGGCTTGGCAGCACTGCACTGATTTGACATTGCTCCTTTGTCTATGTGCTTGGTGAATCTGCTGCCTCTGATGGACTGATTTTAAAAAGAACTTTGTACCTAATGTGGGTCATATGACTTGGCAAATTATGAACCCTTCAAAAACCCCTTTCCCAGAAGCATGTTCGTACTCTTGATACTTGTGTCTGAATGAAATTCACTACTGCACCAGTATTATCAACATCAATGGCAACTGTAAGAATATAGGTCAGTATTGATATGAGTTAGGGTTGGCTATTTTTTTAACAAGCTCTTGGTTCATATTAAAACCAACTACTGCCTTGAAGAATTTCAGTTGACAAATAAATTTTTAGCAAAATAAATCTATCAGAAGAAGAGGAAGGTGCAGTAGAAGAAGTTGGAGGAGGATAATATCAACAACTGTAAACATGGCGGAACAATTTAAATAAAGTATTTGTTAGGGTGTTCATAATTACAGTTACTAACTTGTGTCAAAATCCAAAAGGAAATTCTAAACTCCACCCTGCTCACTAGGGGGTGAACTGAATTAACAACCATGACATCAAAAATGATGCATGAAAGCATGGGGGTGGCGGTTGACATGGACATTCACATTTACATACATAAGGTAGCATAAATAAGCCTTTACCAGGAACGGTAGACCAAAGATGATTTAGGGTTATCATTGCTTTCCCGATTCATGACAGTTAACACACTTGTTATATGATACCCTATCTCGCCTTCATTGCAATCACTTTAAGTTATCATTCAAAAGTTCACAAATTTAAACATTTAGGTCAGGTACTGTAGGTATTATTCTTTTAATCATTGTCAAACAAAATTACATTGACTTACCTGGACACACAGTGTAAGCCCCTTGATGGTGCACTGAAATAAGGACTTGCAGGTTACGGGTAGAACTGCCAAGATACATGGCTGGGATGGATCCTAAATCTCGTATAGGGGCTGAAACATTCTCAGGGGTCATCTTGCGGCCATAACTGCATCCTGTGTCCTGACTGCTTTAGTTTTTTTTTAAACATCCAACAGTGCCCCTTTTTTAAAAACAAACAGTGGCTGCAGTTTGGATATATGGGCAGTAATGGGTCTCTTTGACTTCCTCTCTAATCTACATTTTCTGTGCTGGGCAATGCTGCTCAGAAGTTTGAGTTTGTGTTACCAGTTGTTTTAGCATTTCTATGATCTGCATTAATGTCTTAACCTGAGTGTAAAGTTTTCTTAGGTGTAGGGGTGTAACGATAAATTTTAATAACGATTCGATTCGGATAACTATTCATGGCCGATACTATTCATGAACGATACTGGTTCATTTAGAACGATACGATCCGAAACGATTCAGTGACTTGAAATCGATTCAGTATATCTTTCAAGTTATTTCATCAACTATCAAATTCAACAAGTGTGACTGTCATAAATACCTGCATACTGGACAGAGCAGGTGAAGTTTACTAGATTCCTGTTTCTTGTAAGGGAATCAAGTATAAAATTTCTGACTAAACATGCTGAGGCGTCGTAATCTCTCTGCAGAGCTGCCTTGTTCTGCTGCTGCAGTGGGAATGGTGTAAGTCAGAAGTGTCAAACTTATTTTCACCGAGGGCCACATCAGCATATCGGTTATCCTTAAAGGGCCAGATGTAACTGTAAAACTATCTTACAGTACATAATATTAAACTTCAGCAGGGTGAGGCAGGTAGTGGATAACTTTTAAACACAACGTAAAAACATGTAAAATAAATGCATTAAACTATTGCGTTCCTAGCACAAGCGTTTAATTAAACACACACCTGTCCTGATAAACACCATGCTGTAAAACTGTCCTACACTTACATCCATTTACTGTCCATGAACTGACAGAATTTCTTACTGAGCTTGAAAACTTTGAGAACTTTTCCCACAATGCTCCTCTGTATGATGAGGAATGTTGGCAAACTGAATCAATCTCCCACATAAATGACTGAAACTGCTGTGATTTAAACCTTTAGTTGGGATGAAGTTTAGGATTTGCGTTACAGAGCTCATTACATGCTCCATCCCCAGCATGTTGCTACATAGTGATAACCTGGTGTATGATGCAGTAATCTGCTGGGAACACACCAGTAGTTATCTTCCTGCATCTTTATTCCCATTCTTCCCACTGGTTCACCTTTCCACTGCACATAGCCGATGCTCCATCAGCTGGAAGTCCAATAAGTTTGTCCAGTTTCATGTAGTTTGCACTTAGACATGTTTTCAAAACGGTCTTTTTAAGTCAGTGTCTCATGCATCAATTTAATGTCCAATATTTTCTCTAACGTACAAACTGGCGTCCACTTCACGGTGAACATGTCCAGCTGTGCAGTGTTGGACATGTCAGTTCTTTCAGCGTGAGAGTTTGCAATAAAGTCTTCCTAAATTAGTGTCCATCTCATCTCATCTCATCTCATAAACCCGACCAGCCGCCGCGTTACTGCTCAGGTTTGCATGTAACAGATTACATGAAGACGTTGAACGTCATGAGGAGCTAGCTTCCAAGTAACTTTCAGCAACAGAAGTCAAACTGTTTTTCTCAAGCTGGGCGTGCATTATGGGATATGTAGTTTGTGTTATCAGAGTATTGGCCCGACATTAAGAAAAATATTCTAAAATGATCTTGCGGGCCAGATACAAATGCACTTCAGCCCAGAGTTTGACACATGTTTCTGTACTTTTGCACTGGATCACAATGGTGGCCCGGCTAACGCTTTTTCCCCTCTACAATCCGCCATGATGTCTTAATATTGTCCGTGGCACTGCTGCTGCGCGGTCGTGACGTGACGTCAGTACCAGGCAGACTAAATTGAGTCACGTTCAATGTCTTTATCATTAAAAGCATGAAAATAAATCCATTAAATAAAATTTTACCTTATTTTGTCAAAAGTATCATTTGTTAATATCGATAGAATCGATTGAACAGCTTTTCAAACTATAGTAAATCGGTATATGACATTTTTATTAACAACTTGCTGAGCACAGATTGATGTTGTGAGATCGAAGGAATATCAATCGATCTATCGATTTACTAGATGGATCGTTACACCCCTGGTTAGGTGTCATCTTACTAAATGTTGTAGATGCTTCAGTTTTGACAAGTGAAGTTGTGATGTTGTGATTTTTTTTTCTAATGCTTTGGTTACGATGTTATTTTAATCTTATTTTATTTAAATTAATGTTAAGCACAGGGAAAATGTAACTCACCACACGTTGAATCAGTTGGAGGCCTGAGCTTGTTTTGTTGAGACGAGATGGTCCCATTTAGGTGTGATGGGAGACAGTGAGAGCAGTGTGTTTCTTATGTCCAGTCAGTTCCTTAATTTTGTCTTGGTTGCCGTCAGTGCAGAAAAACCCGTATCACACAGATAGAATGTTGGAAATGGTAGCAGGCTTTTCAGCGCCCTTGTGGAGATGTGAGGATATTCCGGCATGATTTTAATCCAGAACCTCAGCAGAGTTGTCTCAAATGTATGTTTAAGGTCGCCGTTATTTGTGATCTCTACAAGCTGGTCCTCCTGTTGCACAGACATGCTCAATTTTGTTAGTTTATTCACAAATGGGTAACGAACCTACTCCTTCGCAGTTTGTGGGTCTTTTGTGGTTGGAAAGTAGCGCTCAAACTCTTTGAAAAACATAGGTGGATGTGCACCAGCTGGGAGAACGGTGATATCCAGGTGATATCTTTCAAAATCCCTACTAATGTCAGAAACATCAGATATCACTCCGTTCCCACAATTCCAGTTTGGCTTGAAATGCACCTATTTTAACTGCCGACTTAAACACATTTGTAATTTTCCCCTGAAATAACAAATTGAGTTCATTGAGCAGATTAATCACACAGGTAAGCATGTTTGATGTTTTGATTCTTTTCCTTTGTTGTTCCACAGTGGTGGCATGATATACTGAACTCTGTCCAATTCAAAGTCTTTATCTACTTTTAAGATCTAGCTAAAAACTCAGTTTTTCAAGGAAGCATTTCTGCATTTAGCTTAACTCTTTTATTTGTCAAAATGACTTAGAAAGATTTGCCAAGCTCTTTGGCTCAATTCAGCACTGAATAAGCAGCTCCCCAGTCGATAATATGTGATAAACTATATTTTTCGCAATTAAACAAAAGGACTGTTGCAGGGAGGGGCAATGGACAAAATAATGCACTGCCACCAGGATTACATGGAAGTACCTGTATCGAACTGGATTTGCAGCAGTCTAACTTAACTATGATGTCTTCTATTCTACTACTTGATGTCTTACTTGTTTTATTTTTCCTCTCAGATGTAATTTACTTTGGGGAAAAATATTTTTATAAACCACTGTATAATAGAAAGTGGAACAGAATAGACATGTACATATTACCAGCTGAAAAATAAATTGGAGGGGGTGGGGGCATACAAAAATTTAAATGAATGGATCAACCAAAAGGCCTGTGCAAAACCTGACAAGGTCCCAGGGAAAGTCATGTAATTTGAATCGGGTGTGCAGGAGCAGGAAACATCTAAAACCTGCAGGACAGTCCTTGGGGACTGGAATTGGATATGTATAGTGTGCATTTTTCCAATAAATTTCAATAACTACACTTTTTCCCATGCTTGTTTTAATTTTCTTATTTAACCAAAAATGTGAGACCACAAGACACGAGGCTAAAGCATTATAAGGTAATGCTATGAGATATAAGAAGGAATTATCTTGAGCCAAGTCAATTATATTTAGGATCAGAGACCTTAGTCTCAAAAATAAGTAGGTAAAACAGCACATGTTAAAATACCTTCAAGGAGATATTTATTGACATGTGGCAGTGAGAAGCACAGAACTCCAGTAACTACTTTCACACACAGGGCTTCAGGGAAGAGGACAAGTTTCAGCACCTAAAGTGAAACGTCTCAATGTCATGTGGGGTTTGTAGATGATGTGAGCTGTGGATTCTGCTTGGAGGGACGTGCAGCTATTGTCGGAGTGTTTGAACTCACCTGACATAGCTTTACCTGAGAACCACCTGTCAGCTCTCTCCACAAGAAGAGCGATTGTGCTCACGTGTGCTGTGACAGTAAACCACTGGCTACACAATCTGGAAGGGATTAGGAACAATTTGTGTGTTAACTGATACAAAATGAAGTGCTTAAACTTTTTGATGGTTACTGACATGAGAAAGCAGATCAGATAATGTGAAGGATTTAGATGGGTTTAGGAATAATATGATATGGCCGCTTGTCAAGTTTTTGGCTGTGATATAGCTTGAAGTGAAACAAAATTATTTAAACAGTTTGAGCTGGTAGCTAAGAAATTTTCGGAGCCTAATTTGATTATTCTAAATAATTTATTGCTTAATGCAATGTTTGTAACCTGTTTGGATATTACAACAGACAATGTTCACATGCCAATTGGTTATTGCAAATAATTAGAAGGGATGTTTTTGTGACATATGTAATGCTTTGTGTAACTCAAAGCCTCTCATATGTACACACCTTGAGGCATTTCACACTGTGGGAGTCTGAAAGCTTGAGTGAAACTATGCACTGATGGTCTGCCTGTCCCCTTTAGGAAAAAAGCTGTTTTTATATGACTCTCTGATCCTTGTAACAGCAGCTTAGCGCAACAAATTGATTTTGAGTTGTGCGGATTCCGAGTGTATTTTGCCATATTAACACACAATGGTAAGAGCTTTTATAACAACGTTGAAGCAGAAATTCCTATACAGCCTAGATAGATAGATAGATAAATGGATGGATGAACTGCAATTGCAACGTGTTTAGATCTTTGCATTAATCTGTCACCATGCTCATGGTGTTGACCTTTTCATCATCCACTTTGATTATATTTATTTGCATGCGCTTTTCACATAAATTTCAAGAAAGACAAAAAATGATTTTACTTATCCGTGTTGACATTAAACTTGCCATATCTTCTGCGCCCAAAATCTCAGCTCATAGCATATCTACAAAACATTAATCCTCTCTCTCTTCTTCTATTCTTACTTGTAGCAGGTATCATGACTTGCTGTGAAATTATCAGACATCAAGAGCTTAAAACATAGCATCATTTGATTATGTTTAAGGAACAAAAAATGTAAAAATTTACCAGACCCCCAAATATTCTGAGCTTAAGACAGTGCATCAATGTACATGAGCATAAATAGCAAAGAAGATGTTTGTGTGTATCTTGCATCATCTATCTGATGTTGTATCTTACAGCAAACTGACCCCCCCAACACCACAACTTCACTCACCTGCAGACAGCTGGACTGTCACCCTCCTTAGCATCCCCCTGCTCTTCCTCCCTCGTGCTCGTTATCATTTGAGATCCGCAGAGACTCTACTAATGACAGCACTTGTCTATAACATCGTCACAGCACATGCACGTGTGTGTTACCCTGTGTGTGCGTTTACATTTGTGCTCTCAAACTGGTGCATGTTTGCCCTGTAATGACAGCGGCTGTCTATAATGCCTCTTCCTGGCAGGGATCATTTGGTCCTCCCTCTCCCTTGTCTGCTGTCCGGTGTCACCAATGTCCGGGCGGACGATGATGTGATCTTTAGTCCCCTCTGCGATCTATAGACTGGCATTTGGCTCAGAGAGCGTCCCCTGGGCCTGACATGCATGCTAAAACTTGCCTCTGTTTTACCAATATTCCTCATTGCCTGCTTAACCTCCACAAAACGAGTTAATGCCAGCCAGAGCAATATTTCGACTGGCAGTTTTAGATAGCGCTGGGGTATTTAACCATTGAAATTTGGTGCCTGCTGAGAAAAGTATATTAGATCCATATGTATGTGTGGATGTGTGGTGTAGTTTGCCTACTGTCAAGTAGTCAATTCGCTGTATTTGCCCATATCATCAAAGACTTATTTTGTCAACATGATAGGTCCCCGACTATACAAGTAGTACTGTATAAGTGTTGCCATTGAGGGGGAGCAATTATGCTAATTTGCATCCTTTACACTTCTTCAGGGACTACTTAAATTGATAAGTTTGTTTCTATTGATACAGGGAAAAAAATCAAGCAAAAACAACTTCCAGCAGCCAGGCTCATATGATTGTTTCAGAGAAAATGTCATTCATGTAT
The DNA here is from genome assembly GCA_037177515.1 of Pseudomugil tenellus. Classification (NCBI taxonomy): domain Eukaryota; kingdom Metazoa; phylum Chordata; class Actinopteri; order Atheriniformes; family Pseudomugilidae; genus Pseudomugil; species Pseudomugil tenellus. Next base: position 9,716,686 of record JBAMHX010000019.1, read on the forward strand.
TTTCATTAAGGAAGTAGGAAGGGGATTAGTCAGTTTTTTAGGCCCTTCAATCATTAAACTAGAATAACCAGAATAAAGTCACCTGGTAAGCCAGTAAATGAGAAGTGAATGTGGCTCTGGCCCCTGTCCTTCTGCATGGGTGGGTCTTGAAACATTTTTGGTGACAGGTTAAGCAAGGCAGAGCCACGAAAAAAGGGACACATGTAAAAGAGAACAGAAGGATTGAAGGAAATAATTAACCAAAAAAAAAATAGCGGCCATGGGTTTGCATGTTTTCCCAGTGTATGCATGGGTTCTCTCTGGGTACTCTGGCTTCTTCCCACTGCCCAAAGGCATGTATGCTAGGCTATTTGGTCACTCTAAATTGTCCCAAGGAACTAGTGTTGGTGTGAGTTGTTGTTTGTCTCTCTGTGTTGGTCCTGTGATGGACTGCTCGACCTGTTCAGGGTGAACCCAGCCTCTCACCTGCAAATTCATGAGATAGGGTTCATTCCCCTGTGACCCTGGATTGGATTAAGTGGCACAGAAAATGAACGAATGAACAAAGTTTATATATATATATATAAATACATCCCAGCTGTATTTGTTTACTCTGGAAGATTCTTTTATGGCTTTATTTACTGCCATTAGTATTTTATTTACTGCCATTAGTGTTTTGTTCGGTCATTTAAATTGGCATAGTTATCAGTTTAGTTTTATGACACTAATTGGCTGTAGGACTGGGAGTTGACTTTGGTTCCATCCTGAAAAGGTCTAACAAGCTCATCTTTGATAATACCAGTCCTTACCAGTAACCCACCTCCCCCTTGCTGTTGTTTGAGTCGGAGTGGAGCTCACTGTCCTTTACTGGTCCAGCCACGGGTCCATCCATCTGGCCCATTAAGACTCACTCTCATTTCATCAGTCCATAAAACCTTTGAAAAACCAGTTTTATGATATTTTTTGGCCCAGTCTTGACGTTTTATCTTGTGCCTCCTGTTCAGTGGTCGTGGTTTTCAGTCTCCCTTACATCGGCCATGTCCCTGATTATTCTTGGCACTCCAGTGATGTTGCAGCTCTAAAATATGGCAAAACTGGTGGCATTTTAGCAGCTTCAGGCTTGATTTTCCTCAGTTCGTGGGCAGTTATTTTGCAACTTGTTTTTTCAACATGCTTCTTGTGACCCTGTTGACTATTTTGAAAGAAACGCTTGATTGTTCGATCATCACGCCTTGAGTTTTGCAATTTTAAGAATGCTCTGCAAGACATTTCATGATTTTTGACTTTTCAGAGTCCATCGAATCTTTCTTCTGACCCATTTTGCCATAGCTACCTAATAATTATGCACACCGGATATAGGATGTTGATCTCATTAGACCAAACCCCTTCTCATTACAAAGATGCACATCACCTGATATGCTTAAGTGGTAGCAGGCTTTCAAGCCTGTACCGAGTAGGACAACATGCTTAAAGAGGATGATGTGGTCAAAATATTCATTTGCCTAATAATTCTTCACACCATGTATATGGTAAAAGCAAAACGTTTTGTTTGTGGCATCCCTTTCAAAAATATATTTGGTACTGCACTATAAATTGCAGTAATGTGTAACATTACCTGCACCTCCACATGTTGATGAGGTCATTCATCCAACTGAAAAAAGACAGCTGTACATTTTCCACAAAGTTATATTTTAAACATTTGGTCTGTGTTCTCTTTTAAAAAGTATTCAGAAAAACATATTAAATAAAAGGCAATGCTTGTGATCTAGATGGCATTTTGTTTTTCATCGCGGTACCTATTGTTAGAATCTCTTGGCTTAAAGTGTTTTTGTTTATCACACAGTGCCATGACTTTGGTAGATGTCTTAATGTAGCTAAAGGAGTATTTTATGCTACTATCAGAAAATTCTGAGTTAATTTTACCAACTAAGGCACCTCCCCAGGAGCCAAGTCCGTTCTGCTATATTCAACAGTTGACTGATTCATACACTACAAGTGCTTGCATCTTCAAATGTGACAAAAACAAGAAACATCAGGTTTTGGTTCAAGACATTATTTTCATCCAGCAGTCTAGCTGAGGCATGAAAGGATGATAGAGTGAAAGTACTTTCACTCCAGGAATGGATTGTGTTGGAGTATTAAGCTACTAATCTTATGGAAATAATGGTTTGAATGATATCAACCTCCAACTCTTAACATCATAAATTGATTGTCATGCCAAGGTGATGAAAGTTTCTCTAATATATGTCTGATGTTGGTTATATCTTCAGGATGTATTCACTAGCACACTGGAAGCAATGTGTTTTGTATTCTCAGCATCATCAACAGCTTGCGGAGGAGGAAAAGTAGTTAGCATAAATATGAACATCAGCCAACCTCAAAGTGTCACTGAAAGGAAATCTAAACAACACCATTCAGAGCACTTGACTCAAAATGGTCTGTCATTTGTCAATTTATTTTATGGCTTGGGGTTATGTGTGAACCCTTCACCAAAACACCAACTAAAATGATGACTGAATGAGAAAGACCACTAGCAAAAATGGAATATCAGTAAAATATGAAATGGTTTTAAAATGTAAGCTCTTATGTAAAATAAAGCATCCCAAATCAGTTCAATAGCACTGATAAAACACTGACTGCAAGCAATGGTTGATTTCTTGAATAAAACAAGAAATAAAAACATATGAGCACAGAAGTACAACTCCTGATTTGAGCTGTTCCAAATGTAGCATGATTCAGATGAAAAAAAACTGCCTTAAAAAGAAAAAAATAAGTGAGGCTTAATGAAGATTGAACTGGATATAGCAACATATAGCTACTGAACATATGCTGAAACACAATTTTAACGGGACACAAGAGATACATATAAATTCATACTAAAATAAAGGTGCAATGGTATCCTTGAGAAATGACACCAGGCTAATTCTCTATTCATGCAACGTGTATTGCTTAGGGTTGGACTGGCTTCAAGACAATTCTGGCAAATTACTTGTGAGAGACCCCACACATCAGGACTTAATGTAATTAAAAAGTGGATAAAATGAGCTCCAATATTTTGACCAAGAATTGCGGGCTTTCTAACAGCCCAACTGGATATGTGAGTTAGATTTTATTTCCTTAATATACACCTTATGGTGTGGTGGGTGTAGGATGTGCAATCATTACAGCTACTGGGTTATATTATTTTTAAAAGTGATAGATTACAGGATTAAATGTCTTCAAAGATTAGTTACATAACTGTTTACTTTTGGCATTATTTTTTAATTAATTGCTATTCATCTTACGGTTTGTTTTGTGAAGCTGTCCTACTTCATTTTCAGAAAGAAATAGACAAGTTTGAAACTTACAATCTTTGTCATTTTCATAAAAAATATATAAATGTATGAATCCCTTTATGATTCACTGAACACCCTGGTTATAAAGACAGCTGACATTCACTTTTGAATTTAGTGGCTTTACATCATTACACTGTTTTTTTTATTCTGCAGACTCAATGGAATTATAGAAACTGTATCCTTCTTAAAACTCTTTAATAATTATGATAAATAAACTGTCTGGATCAAACACTGCAGATTAAAAGGTTTTTGAGAATTTCATTAATGATCTTACAGAAAGGGCTGCACAGTGGCGTGGTGGTTAGCGCTGTTGCCTCACAGCGAGGAGATTGCCTGTTCGATCCCTATGCCTTTCTGTATGGAGTTTGCATGTTCTCCTCGTGTTATCGTGGGTTCTCTCCTTGTAGTCTGGCTTCCTCCCACAAAGACGTGCACATAGGAGTTATTGTGTGCGTGGTTGTTTGTCTATGTGTGTTGGCCCTGTGATGGACTGGCAACCTGCTCAGGGTGTACCCTGCCTCTCACCCTAAGTCAGCTGTGATTGGCTCTTTTCTTTGCTAGACTAATATTTATGCCTGCTAGCTTAACGTTTAGCCAAACATCCCTGTTGGGGATGCTTGTCACAACTCCAGTTTTGTGACATACATGCATGTTGTGATACAGATAATAATTAGTCTTTGTGAAAATGGTCAGAACATTTCTTCAGAAGACTCCTTTTGGTCAGACACCTCCCAATGTCATGCTGCTAGTGCAGTGAAACTGTTGAATAAATCAGTATATAGACAAATAACATATTTTAGTTGACCTATGTCTGTTCTGTTGTAGGCTGCTGTTTTCATATACATTTTTGTACTTTTGTTTAAGTATTTTCTCTGTTTATGATAAATGAGAGGTTGCAGTATCAATAAAAATGTGTTTTAAATAAAAATCAAACGATGTGAAGTAATAGATTAATTTAAAACAGGGGTCGTTAATCCTGGTCCTTGAGGGCCAGTGTCCCTGCAGGTTTTCCATGTGTCTCTGCTGGAACACCCCTGATTTAAAACATACAATTTTTGTTTTACTGTTTTACATATACACATACCCTACATTTTCTCATTGTATAAGTATTATGGCAACCAACCCGACTATGGTTGACAGCCAATATTGACAGTACATATCTTTGGAGCAGATTTTTTTTGAGGAGTGAAACATGCATTAATTTTGACATGACACTTTGAGCTTCCATTGCATCTTAAAATGGCTTATTCTGATACCACCGATTTTAGGAGATTGAAATTAAAGTAAAAAGTGCAAAAACCAACCCCGTTCTCCCCTACGTCATAATTCACCCATAATTTCAAAATCAGATCTTAGCTTGCATAACACATGTAAGACTGAATATTGATAAGAGAAACACATTGCAATAGTGGAAATTTTATTTTATTGATTTAATTTTATTTGTTTGGTGGTAACAAAGCAGAGGCTAAAGCAGGAAAATGTCACAACCCTCATTTGAGTCATCCACTTAAAATGAAAAAAACATAATGGTGCTTCAAACAATTGTTTCAAAGAAAACAGGGACTACTTTATTGTGTCAATACAAAATAAGGGTGTGAAGGATACAGCCTAATGAAAGGACAAGACACTACAGAGGTAGAAACATGACAAATTTGCGAGTAATAGCCGAACAATCACTTTTCCCTGTACTTTTCCCATCCGCTGCGGCAAAAAAAAAACCAAACTATTGTTGACCCTGTCATTTTCGCAATACTACAGGGACATCCATGCACCTCTAAGCCATAACAAATATCTAATATTGATAGAAAATTAAATGATACTTTGTGAGTTTTTAATCAAGAACACCTCTAGAGACTGTCTGTAGTGTCAACATTACTCATACAGCAAACAAATCGTTCCTTGCTAGTTTCTGATGCTTTAAGTCCAATAGAAAAGAGACATAGAGCATCTAAAACATTTAAAATATGTTTACCATATACAAAACTACATAAAAAAACAAGTCATACTAATCTGTGAGACAGAGGACTGGGAAGCCAGCGCCACCAGCAGATTATGCAGTTAACACTTTTGTAAAAAGTGTCCTACTTGATTAACAAGCCATGAATAGACCATGAAGACACAATAACATGAGTGACGTCATCTTGTTTCCGGTGTTACAACAAAATCTGACCCATCAGAATGTGGGACCGCAAGGCACGTTAGTATAAGTTATCTACATATACGGCTTAAAACACAACTAAAGTCTTTAAAACACTTTTTCTTCTTGTTTCTGTGCATTTTTTCGCATTTTGATGTAAACTTGTGTATTTCGTTAAACTTTGGTCTAAAACCTACTGCAGATGAATTTTCCTACTGGCCTATGCTGTACAACTTGGTACAACTCCACGTCACAGTCCACGGCTCTGTACATAGAGGACATGCAGTCACGTGATCCCCATTGTTTACGTCGCCACTTTGGGGGGGCAAGAATCCAGTGCTAACCATCGCAAGTTGACGAACTAAAGCATAAATCCAGCATAAACACGCACACAGCTAGTATGAACCCGCTATAGAACACTTGCAAAATATATCTGAAATAGCTGGATTGAGTGTCCGCGAAAAGTTATCTCATTTTGTTGAACTGGAAGGTGAAGTGAAGAGAAGATATTGCCATAAATGTTCTCTACTTGGGATTAATGATCCCTATAATCTCTACATTTCATTGATCCAATATTTCAAAGAGGCGCTCAGCAATGTACTACATGAAGATTCTGCTTGTCATTGGAAAAATATTTATAAACGTATCTGTTAAGGCACTGGCATCCATCTCCCCTTCTGCAGCAATTCGTATGAACACGTTTTTCTCTTGTGCTGCTCCACAGAAAGCCTCTACTCTTTTGTAATCTCATTAAAAAGATGCTATAGAAAATGTGCCGCTACGGCTAGATAATAACTTTTAAATAGCAAAATACGCTCCGTTGTTACTGTTGGTCATGTTTACTGTCATGCCTGCTCCTCCTGCACCAGTACCTCTGCTTCCCCAGAGTTCTGATTACCGATTCTAGGACTTTATCTCCCAAAATTCATCTGCTCCAGCTCATCGGACTTCACCTGCCACCTCTGCTCATTAACCCAACAAGTCACACCTATCCTCCAGCCTACTTAAGCCCTCAGTGCAGTGCAGACCTTTGTATTGTCTTGATTCACCTTTGGTCTATTACGAGCTCTATTAAATCCTTCTCGCAACAAACCTGCACTTGTGTCCAGCTTTCAGCCAATCCGACCTTACATTCCTGTTTTACAACAAAAGCTGTACCCTGACCCCATTGGTCAGTAGACATAAGTGATGAACGCAGCTTTCAATTATATTATTTTTAATACTCATTATTTCTACAAAAGTTTTAAAGACTTTCGTGGTGTTTTAACAAGTATATGTAAAAAAATATATAATATAAATAATATTAATAAAATATATATATAAATAAATATTGAAAAATAAACGTGCCCTGCGGTTACAGATTGTGATGGATCCGATTTTGTTTTAACACCGGAAACGCAATGACAACACTCACGTTATTGTCTCTTGGTGGTCTATTAATGGTCTTTTTATCAAGCAGGGCACTTTTTACAGATGTGAAACTACATAATCTGCTGGTAGCGTTGGCTTCCCAGTCCTTTGTCTCACAGCTGCAATTCATTTGTCCCATCTGCAACTTTTTTCCGGTAAACTGTAGAATGACAGGCCGTTCTTTTGGCCATGCATATTCCTACACCCTAATGCGGAGCATGAAATCACTGTTTAACTCAGACGAATAACCCAAACACTACAATCTGTCTGAATTGAACTGGTTTAAAGATCGGTGCCTCCCAGAACAAAAGTCACATGACACATACATCCTCTATAAAAGCACCTCGCAGACACACAGGAGGGGCATGTGTAATGTCTAATGCTAGCAAAGCCAGCATTAGCAAAAGGGTAACATTGCTAGCATTATCTAAACCATTTATTCAGGCCAGCATTTTATTACATGTAGCACTTCAGCACTTAATCCTGTGTTTTGTGTGTCGGAACGGTATGTAGGTGTAGTGTTGTAAGTTAGCGCAGTTCTACTGGTTTAAATGGTTTTCAGAGGACTTAGCGATTAGGCACCAGTGGTTCCGTGGACTGGGATTTGTAAACGGCGAGCTCCTGCATAGTGTCTGACATGAGCCCCAACCCAGCAGCATCAGCAGGAGACTTGCTGTTTGGAGGTTAGTGCATCACTCGCTGCATATTTCTACGTTTATCATACAATCATACAACAATGTGACGTGTTTTGTTCAATGTTGACTATGTGTCTATGTTGTGATTAAATAAAGTAAAGTTTACATTAGTTACAACCCCAACCAGATATTGTCGGGCCCTGGTGGTGTCCGGCATAATTTACCATATTTGGATATTGTCACATGCGCTCATGGTCCCACTGGATGGGCATTTCACCTTCATTTCTCTGCTGCGTTTCCTTCCCCCATGAACGTCACATATAGAAATAGTCTTTGGAGTGTAGGAAGTGTGCGAATGGGTGGTTGTTTGTTTGTGGGTGGCAGGCATCTGGTGCACTGGGGAGGGGTCCGCATTTGCCGTTTCCCCTGACTCTGACCGGGACCTCTCTGTGCCACCTGCTGGGTGGATGCTGGGCTGGCTATGGGGTGGTTGGGGTCCTTGTTTGGGATTGGCTGCCATTTGCCCTGGTCTCGGGGCCCTCCTGGCCTTCCTGGGGTTGCCTGAGCATGTTCACTTTCCTGTGAGTACTTTTCACCTCGTACATTTTGCATGATGACACAGTCAGAGGTTTCTTTTAGATTATTCACCAACAGCCATTCTTTCTTATGTGTATTTGTGCCTTAGATTTTTCTTTTTTTTGTACCTATTATTTGCTTTATTCATCTCTGGTGCTCCTGACACTTATTGATTTTGTTTGTTTCTGTACAGGTGTGACGGATGGCAAAGTATGGGTGGTTAGATTGGGCTCTTTTCTTTGTGTTTCTGTCTTTTCTTATGTTCTGTATTTTTTTTCTCTTGTCTTCTTATCCTTTTCCTGTTCCCTCTGGTCATGTCCAGCAATACGTGGAAATTCTGCTGAATTAAAATGTAACTAAAATAAATAAAGAAATCAGATTACTAATTTGTATAAATGTATATTTGTATATACATATATACAATATAGTTCCTCTTGACAAAACAAATTTGCTCACCATGACACAGCAGACAGATCATCATTCTGCATGTCCCAATGCTGGACAAGTTAAAAAAAGGGTTTGCATAGAAGTAATCCAAGAGGGCAAATTCTTTTAAAAAAACAGCCAGGGCAGAATTTTGTTGTGTTGTTTTGTTTACTAATGCAATTTTGATGGAGAACATGATTAGTAAGATAAAAAAAAGACGACGAAGAAGAAGCTTGCCATGTACCTTTTGGACCTGCCCAATACTCCCGTCGTGACACAGCACTGTACAAAAATACAAAACTGTCAGGATTTGTTAATATTTGTATGTTCTTAGGTTCTTTTTGTTTTTTTTTTTCGCTAACTATACATCCACGGTAAGAATACATCTCAGCGATGAGTTATGCTCATGTGTCCATGTTTTCTCTCTCTAATGACAGATTAAATGCTCTTTGGTGAATGTGTTCTGACTGCTGTGTGCATGTTCCTGAGGGAGCATTTGTGTCCACTCCTGCATTGATGCCATCACATTCTCATCTACATACCTGACAGCAAAGACCTTTCTTTCATCTCTACCTTTGTGAGTCTTCTATTGCAGCCTTTCAGTTTCATGTCTTATTTATTCCTTTTATTCCTCATCTTTCTTTGTTGCCCTGTATTATTTACTTTCTCACCTCCTTGCTATTTCCTGTTCTGGTCAATACTGTTTGTGTTGAGGATTCAGTCATTGCACTTTCTAGATAAACACCCTGTTAGCAGGATTATCCCTGTTGTCCTTACAGTGTAAACCTGGGATTTGACCTAACTCTCCAGGGATTTGTGTGTATGCTGTCTGTACTTGCATTGTTGTAGCGATATCAGCTTGAAACATGCTTATTTTCAGAATGTGTAATATACCTCACTGCATGTTTAAAGTATTTTCAGTTAGCACACAACCAAAATCTTAAAAAAGTACATTAAGTGCCTGTGTGTTTAAACTGTCAAAATGTGTTTATTTAATTTACTTGGTGAGGATATTTTTTATACTAGATATAAACAATTGTACTCTTCCCACAACACTATAATAATCATAAGTGCTCAGACTAAAGACACAGCAGTGTTGCAGCAATAACTCTGGTTTGATAAATAGGTTTATTTGTTTGAAATCTTAAGAATATTTTAGTTCCTAAAAAGGTTGCAGTAGCCCTGAAATTTTTATGAGCTTAAAAGATCCAAGTAGGTCACAGGCTACAAACCACAGAGAAACCAACAAAGCCCAACTCTGTGGTATTATGAAGTGTTAAGTGACTCTTTCTTGAGCATGTGTACTCTCTTACTGGTTCCTGTTAAGTTACCAGGCAACAGAAATACAAATAGCTCCCAGCCAAGACAGGATTTATATTCTCGTATCCTTGCAGTACAGTATGTGCTACATGCCAACTAGTTTCAATAAAAAGTGTGGGATGTAGCATTACTTTGAAAAGTAACATTACACGAAAAACAACTTTGAAAAGTAACATTACAACATTACAAGAAAAGTGAAATGTTTGTCCATCTATTTTGTACTATGTCACTCGTGTATACCCTTAACAAAGCTATAAGTACCACATAGTACTATCCTTTCATATAAGACAGAAATAGAAAACATTTGCGGATATTTCCACATCAGAGTAAGCTAAAATAAGCAGCATTGTTTGTATTTTGATGTCACTGTTCTGTATTTTTAAGTGTCTTACAGTGGAATATCATGGCCGTGTTAAGTTACACCAACACAGTTATGAGATTTTTTATTCTGAAGCTTCTTTTACTTCATGTTATATTCCAAGCAAAGTAATATGTACAGCTAGCTTATTGTATAGTACCGGTATCAATTGGATGAACTCAACAGGAGATTATAGTCTTCCTTTTAGTGTAATTCAACATTTGAGAACAAACCATTCAAATTTCCGCTTTGCTTTTTGCTCATGTCCTCAGTTTCCACTGTGATCACACGATACATAAATTTCAGCAATCACATGTAGTCAGCTGTGATTAAGCTTTGTTTTTGAGAAATTGAGGCTTGATGGGCAAATGAAAGCATACTTTAAAATGTAATATTTTTCTTCCTCTCCGTTTGAAAATATCTAAGTAAATAGATTCCATTACTGTGTAATGGGTGTAACTTCTTTACATTAGAGTACTCATGTCATCGAATTTGTGAAGCAGTGGTGTCCAGGAAACTATCATGAGGAACATAAAGATCTGAAAAGAAACTAAGGCAGGAAAGTGGGTAAAGGGGTGCTTGGGAAGGCAGGGTGATAGCTGTGGTGGTGAGGAGGAGGTGAAAGGTCAGAGATCAGCCTCCCCCAGTGATATCTGCTGAGCCAGAGAGCAGTCACGACCCGGTCAGCAGAGGTTCAGGTGTCAGTAAGGGACGACTGATTGACAAGTCCAAGCGGGACGCCTTCTACACTGCATCCCAATTGGTCCTTTCATCCTTCCTTCTCTCCCTCCCTCTCTTTGTCACTCCTCCTGCCTTTCCCTCAACTGTTACCCTCTTCACTAATTCTACATACAGGGCCTCTGTCCTGTCATCCACTCATCCTTCCTTTCTCTCAACTCCTTCCCTCAACTTTCTTTTCACCCCTTAAGCTAAACATTACCACAGGGTTTCACTCAGCAGGTCAGGCTGACTTGGCCAGCTCTCTGTGAGTGCATTTGTCTTCACCTCACATCATACAGTCACACAAACACACACATGTACTCCAAATAACTCAGGCTGTTATAAAGAACGTGCCATTAGAAATTGATCAGTAAAGGATGTTTCCAGTATTAAATTACTTGGTCTTTTACAGAGCTTTGGTTATGAAAACACAGTCTTCACTTGCTTTATCTTATGCATTTTTCATGTAAAGAAACCACAGAACAAAGTTGTCAGCTTGAAACAAATCATTTAATTTATTCCAGTTTATTTTCTATTTGTCATAAACTCCAAGATGACTCATCTTTTTCTAGGAACTGTGGTAAAACTGGAGTGTTTGATAAGTTCAATGTAATGGTATGGATATATACATAGCCTATTTTGGCAATTGTACAGTGGATCATTATGATTTTATTTCTCCCTTTAAAGCTAATTTAATTCTTCTCATTTTTGAAATAAGTCAACATAAGAGCACAATTGAGTCCTGCTGTACATTGAGGACTGAGGTTCCCATTACATTGTTGGAATATTTGGATTTAGGCCGAAGCTAAATGTACGACTAAAAGTGAAAATTTCAAACTACAGAAATTATGCTTGGATGTCTTCCATACCATTTCAAAGAAATATTAGCATAAGGGCCTTTCTGACTGTAGAAACTTTTTGCCGTTCCTATAACCTTTCCAGGATTAGACTAGTTTTTTTGCGCATTCCGACATATAAGAACAGTTCCCATAGGTTCTATGGGAAGGCATCTGATCTAGGTACCAGGTAGCTCCACCCTTTACCAGCATAACGTCTGATATGTTTACTCATAGGACATGGACACAAATAGCAAATTTTTAATAAGGTAAACTTACATGTTGTTTCCTTTGTCAGCGGTGCTGCATTCTCCTTTCTTCATCCATAAAACGAAGTAGCCTAGCTACTGGAATATTGCGTGTTGCTCGATTCTTTTTCTCCTGGCTCTCACTGTGAGCTCTTCCAACCTTTATGTTAGCCGCCTGATGTGATCATCCATAATTAATAATCCCGTCATGCTGACAAAGAACACAGTGGCCTCAATTTCCTTAGTAGCTGTGTTTTATGCTCCCATTATTTTTCGCGGGTTTTCTTTTGTTTTGGAGCAGAGCTGAGTACACGTCACCACGTAGATGGCTGCATCACATCAGTCCCTATCAAGGTGAGTGTCTCATGTGCAAATGCAAAGTAAAACGGTTCTCCTGGGGAAAGACAATCATTAGAACTGAATTAGTGGCGAACCGTTCTTTGTCGGAAAATGCCTACAGCTATTTCTAATTCTGGTCTTTCAGATCAAGTTGCCACAACAAATTAGCCCCCCTGAACCCAACCATTAGACACGAACATCATTCACAAGTATAAATGAACAAGTTTTTTATGTCTTTTTCTTTTTGGTTTATTTTTGCTTTGGAAAGATAAGTCATAATGGCTTGTTTAATTTTAATGTGTTGCCTCTGCATGAAAAATACTTTATAAAGTTTGATTTGATTTGATACACTCGGTGTGCGTGAAGAGAACATAAAGGCCCTGGCTGAGCTTTTAACCTTTTGCTGTTAGCCACCCCACCATCATGCTGTAAAAGCCAAAAAGAGGCTTTTAATTATAGTTTCACACAAATACAACTTAAATAAAAATGCTGAACTATACTGGAAAGTCACTAAGCACAACCACATACTCTTGAGATACTTTCACCAGACAAAAAACATCCTACAATACCTCCTTTTTTCGTACTATCACTCATGGCCAAAGGTGTTTCACAGTTTATGTCCCTTATTATTCTGTAACCATTATTTTCACTTTCTTTTGTGTCCATTGTTTGGCTAATTTTACAAACAAAAATCAAATAAGACACCACAGAGCATGTAGTGCATGCAACAACCAGGGGTTGAAAGGTTTCTAAGAGTCAACTGAAAAAATAAAAGGTTCGAAACAGATGCCATCCTAAATTCAAATAAACAAATTTAGAACTCTCTTTTTAAAAAAAAAAAAATTTCGAGATTACCTGTTTTTTTTTTTTTACAACAAATAAGGTGTGTTTATTTTCTAATAATATAATATCAGTTGTTGTACCATTTAGCAAAGCAAGTTTACTTTTATAGCCCTTTTCATGTAAAAGACAATTCAAAGTGCTTCACATAAAAACATCAAAAGCATTACAGATGTTGAAGAGAAGAAAAAAATCAAAGATCACAATAAAATCATAAATTTAATTGAAACAAATAAAACCAAAATAAGTTGAACGGTACCCTGCAGATTTCATTCATAAGTGCATGAGAAAAAAAATAACCTGGATTTAAACGTTTCTACACGTGGTGAAAGTTGTATCTCTACTGGCAGTTTGTTCCGCTTGTTTGCAGCATAACAGCTAAATGCTGCTTCTCCATGTATAGTCTGGATTCTGGTCTGGACAAGTTGAGCTGAGTCTTTGGATCTAAGAGCTCTGCTTGGTTTATATTCTCTGAACATATCACAGATGTATTCTGGTCCTAAAGTCAAGTCAAGTCAAGTCAATTTTATTTATATAGCCCAGTATCACAACAAGTTTTCTCAGAGGACTTCACATGCAGGTAAAGAGAACAATAGACATAACTTACAATACACACAATTAGTGACTATATTAAACTAAACAGAT
>JBAMHX010000019.1:9730589-9745297 GCA_037177515.1 Pseudomugil tenellus
ATCAGCAGCCAGGCGTCTGAAACAGTCCACACTCCCCCAGAGGGGAGTGGGAGAGAGGGACAACTAGTGAACAGCAAAAACCATTCTGGGATTTATAAGCAATCAGCAGGGTTTTAAAATCTATCCTGTTGAAATCTATTTAGGGCTTATAACTTCATGCAGTATAACAGACACATTGGTACTATTGTCACTATTTTGGACCATTGTCAAATTATAATGTTAAAAGCTCAATTTAAAATCTACAGTTGACACAATGTTAATGTCAATCATATGATTTAACAAGTCTTAGATAAATATATATTCTACCTTTATAGATTACAGCTAGAGATAATGACATTTCAAAGCACAGCGCAATGATTTTAACTGGGCTGTGTAAATATTTTTCTCCTATTTTCTTTCACTCCATCTTGTATGAGAACAAGAGTTTGTATTCATAACCATTTCACGTCTGCAGAATGGACTTACCCCGGAGGCACAGACGAGCTTCTCATCACTCTCTTACTGTTTCATCATCATGTTGACTGGTATGCCTGAGGACATGAGATAGCTTGACATAAGCACTGGCAGGTATGCACACTCAGATATACACTCTGGCAGGTGCAGACTGCACGGAAAGCTGCCAGTCTCTTCTTCTTTGTTGCTTTTCATTAACTTGTCTAATGCAATCAAAGACTGTCAGCAAAAGTGAAAGACAGAGAAAGAGGAGAAAGAAAAAGAGGAGAGAAAAATCACCCACTTCTTTTAACATATATTAATCTGTTCTGTTCTGTCAAAAAAGTAACTTTTTTTCTCCTTTCTGATATTGTGTTTTTTTTTATTGCTCTGCAAAATTCCTTAGGCCTTAGGAGATGTGCACATAAATATATCAAGGGGAGAAAATATGGCAATAAATGTGCAAGCGCTCAGGGCAGCATGCATTTTACAATGTCAGCCCATCATAGCATAGCTCCAGTAGCACACACCTGCATGCTCCACATAAAAAGGTGAGCGCTAATGTTATCAGGACTTTTAGTGAAATGCCACAGCTTAATGAAATAATGCCAGAATACATTTACCTCCCAGCATAAACCCGTAGCTTACTTCTTTGGTTTAGGGAGTCGCGTCACTCTACTAAAGGTTAAAAGGAAGGTATTCTAATCAGGGACTCTTTACACAACAGCAGCTCAATAAGGTCAACTGGTGTCACAACATTCAGGTTGGAGGGAGGAATGTGTGTAAAAACAAGTGTGTGTATGTGTGTGTGGCCACTTGGTAGTCACTTTTAGTTTCTGTTTTGTTACTTTAGCAGATTTTTCAAACAACCGTTTTGTTTATTGCCTCATTGCTTCTTTTCATCCTATGTTCCAGTTGCCTGTGAAATATCAAGATAAAACATACAAACACTCAAAGAGTCACGTGTAAAGTGCTGGTGTCTGATGGGGTGATCTGCCAGCCAATCGGCTGTATTGATTATTGGACCAGAGGAGGCTGGTGGAGCGGCAGCAGTAATTAGGGCTTTTTGGTGTGGATTAGCTGAGAGAAAAGGTCACCTGCTCAACATCAGTGGCAGGACCACAGGCAGGGATCGGGAGAGATGGACAGGTGATGGTGACTGTCCCCAAATGTGATGACCACGACTGGTGGGGCCATGTACATATTGATTTATAGCCTATAGGATGAAAGGTAGGCTTACAGAAGATGTATGTTTTATTATAAACCAAAATCTTTTAATGCTTTTAATGTTTAAAAACGGAGAATTACTTGGATGTTATTGTGTATCCTTATCTAATAGTAACTATTATCATTATTTAATCTTATTTTTTAGAGTTCATTTGTGAACTCCAGCGTTGGAAATTCTTTCAGACAAGACCCTGATGAGTTGTGTGAGGTGGGTTTTCTGTTACATGGCTACATATGGTGGTGGAGTCCAACTCAGTATGTTTTTGCTCCTTTTTTGTTTTTCCTAACAAACAGTACAGTCTCATTCTAAATGGGATCAGTTGTTTATCAGAACATCATGTTTGTCACAAAGAAATCACAATAAGTGAACTTAATGGAAAATAACAGGCTTGTATAAAGAATCCAGCCACAAGTTTTTATGTTTTACTCTCAATTTGTTTCTTTTTGCCCTCACTTTACCAGGGTTTGATCAGAGTCTATAAGAAATGAGGATTCCTTGACCCAGACTACTTTAGTCATTCAGTCAATGATTACATATTATAAATTTGCATTGAAGAGATTATGTAATCTATAAGATATATCCTCAGCTAAACTCAAATAGACAGTTTGTAATTTCATTCTAAAGTGTGTGCTTAAGCTGCCTGATAGAAACGTAATTGACATTGCTTATTACAGAACCTCCTTATGCACAAACAGGATCTATCATGCATAAATTAATCTTTGCATGATTTAGTTGGCTGGGTGGAATCATTGCAATCCTTTATATATTGATATGCACAAAACATATGTATGTACATAAGTACAGCTCAAACAAATTCCACGTCTCTGTATAAAAATGTTAGATAGGAGGAGTTCCAGATTTTATTTGAGGATAATATCTATCCTGTCCAATAAATCCATTTAAAATCTCCAATAAAATTATTTACTTTGAAGTTTGTACAAAAAATGGCCAAACCAATACATATAAAAATATGATAAAATTAAGTTACATTTGCACAGTTTTAATTGTGCCATACATTTTTTTGCCTCTTCAGAGCTGCAAGATGTGTTCAGAGCTGTATGGCAGGTCTGAGGTCATGACCTCGCACACTTTGAGCTGGACAAACAGGACTAAGGAGCTTCCACTGGAGGAATGGACAAGGAATGTTTCTTTTGTTTTGGTTTAGTTACATTTTTCAGCGAAAGGCCATTTGCACTTAACAATGCACACAAAATATATTTTGATAAAGAATGAGAGAAATTCCAGAAGAAACATAATGAGACCATATCAAACACTTTAAAAGCTCAGCTCCCACCCCCCTCCCTCCCCCACCTTTTCCCCTCTAATTACTATAGCTTTTTTTGCCAGTGTATGATTTAGTCTTATCCTTGATCCCTGGACCTGAAAATAAACTTTTGTTGTCAAGCACATCCACTTGTCTGTATTAACTGTACATTGCCCAGTATATATGTTCACTCTCCATCTGCTTCAGTGTTGGGCCAATTGTTTCATCTAAAAATAAATAAAAAAAAAGCTCATTTGAATGATTAAGAGGGTGTCTGCTTCTCTACATTTATTGGATGTCAACTCTGCTTCTTTGGCTCGGCAGAGTGAGGCAGCAGCTGTGGCAGAATTGGGAAGACTGGCTTTGTGCAAAGCTGCAGCACTCCTAGTGGTGGAAACACAGAAGAGGCTCTTCATATCTGTTTAACAAGCCAGACTGGAGGAGACAGTTTCTGATTGACCTTCATAATGATTATGCTGCATTGTGTTTGTGTGTTGTGCTTTTGCAGTGACAGTCGTATTATTGTGTTTGTGTTGGTGGAAGTAGGGATGTGGAAGCATCTGTGGGTTTTCCGTGCTGCTGTGTTATCAAATAACAAGGTGCCTGTGTCTATGTGCATGTGGATCAGTGGATAAAATAACCTCGCACTATGTGTTCACTTGCATATCCAGGCTCAGGCTGTGTTCATTTAAACCCTTCAGTGTATGAAAATGTGTGCATGATTTGTAAATGTCAGTGAAATGGCATGCCAACAGAGGTTCTGAAGAAGAGTTATGTTATGAGTAAATAAAGGACAAACATAACTTAGAGAGGAGCCGGAAACAAACACATGAGGGCCAAACAAACCTTGAAACTAAAACTTATGAAACGGACATCCTGATTCATTTATGCTATTTATGTATGGCAGCAATTTAATGTATATTTGATAGTAAAAATAGGATATAGTTTATAATTAATTTGAAAATAAGTATAGGTTTAAATGTTCGGTCACAATTAAAAAGTAAAAAAATGTGTAAATCCATAAATGCCGAAGACAACAGTGGTTATTTTTTGTATTATCAAATGAAGATGCAATACACACATGTCTGATGAGGTCTAAACTGTGGTGGGATGCGGATGCTAAACTAATAGAATATATATGCTACATATAGCAGAGTGGAATAGTCTTCCTGCAAAGCAGAGTTCATCAGAGGGTCAAAAGTGTCACCACATACATCACAGCTGTAGCAGAACGGCACACACAGTTGCCATGGTGATCAGCCATTTTTTCCCCCTGCCGTGCTAAGCCAAACAGTAGTGGTTGGGTGCCAAGATACAAAAAGAAAAAAAAAGGATTGTGAGCCCAGTCTTATGTAAGTGTGTATGCAAAACCAGTGTGTTTATTTGTCCAGGCGTATACTGCTAAAGGCACATATGTGTACCTTCCTTGTTTGGTTTGACTATCTGTGGTCTCAGCTGTACTCATCAGGAATGCCGTGCAACAATAGCTAAGGTACCCGTGGTGGGAGCTACACAGCATGATAAAACAGGCAAAATGATGGTGTCAGAAGCTCCATTGAGCATAATCAGGCGGTGGTAGATGGGCTCTGGCTGTTGGGTTTGGGATCATAAGTCTGGCGATTAAACATGCATGGGTAGAATCCTTCATCATAGGGCGAAACAAAACCGCCCTGCCCTTCACATGTGTTTCAACATTGCCATGGAAAATGACTGTTTCCTTGGCAACCAATCTGGCTCTCTTTGTCACAGGAATGGGGAAGGAGGAGGTGAAGAGGCACAGGGGTGGAGGAATGGGGGAGGGAGGTGGGTTGGTGTAGAGTGGAGGCATGACACTCTTCCCTGACCTCCAGCTAACCTCTAGGTGAGCACGTCGTACTGGTTCCCTGGTTTCCTTCAGCGATGTGCTGTTGTTGTATAAACAGAGATGACTTCCACCAACTGACTCAAAATTTTACAAGGTAAATTTTCTTTTTAGAGCTAGACAACAGCTCAGACATTCAAGGGCAGGGATGTGTCAGTGCAAAACATCAAATAAAATAAAAAATAAATAAAAATGTTTGAGAAAAATTACATGTACCATTGCATCATGTTGACTAAATAAAGTGTCACAATGTTCTTCTAAAAAAACAGACCCTTTTCTTCTACTGCCCCCAGTGGCAAAGTTTAGGACCCGAGAAGGTTAAAAAGAAAAGCAAAAGCAAAGGCAGAATGAAACAGAAATGTCTCAAAGCAGGAAAATGGACGATATCGTTGTGGAAGCGTGATGGCAAGACAAAGAAAGGAAAGGAGATAAGACACTGCTTTCATGTTGACCAACAACTGCCCACATAGCAAAAGCTGGTGTGTTTGCTGTAATGTTAACCTAGTGCTTCCCTAATGAGCCTAATGACATATGGAGCACAGATTGCAGCAGGAGCTCGTTCACATTGAAATTGCTGTCGCCTCCCTCAGGGCTTCACAGGCAGAACATTATAAAGACACGCTGTCTGGGGACACAGGTCACATCTAGTGAACTTTAATGGTATCCAAATGAAACAAATGAAACATATTTTTAGGCCTAAGCATTCTTATCTGAAAGGGGCTCTAGAAAGATGCATTTCTTTATTTTTTTATTCTGAAAACGGTATCAACAGTATGCAGAGGAAGTACTTCCTGATTGATCCTTATCTCAGACATCATATGGTGATTTTTTTTTGTCCCTCAGCTTCTCTTTGTGGCATATTGTCTGCCATTTTGTTTTTATTTCTTCCCATCATCGATATCTCCTCATTCTCTCAGCTCTTTTATTCTATCCACACCTCTCTTGTTGTCTGGTCGTCATCTTCTCTTGGACCGTTAGGGATGATATGAGAGAGCTGTTGTTGATGGAAAATGGAGCTAATAGGCTTTTCAAATGCTTAATTGTGAATGAAAGCAGTCAAGACGTCAGGGATACAATTACATTTGATTAAGGGTGGTTGAGGCTAAATAAAATATATTTAAAACAACAAGAAAGCTTGTTTTTTCATACGGGCTGCATCTGTCACTTATATTGTTATTTACTTATTTGACCCAGCCTTATTCGATACCATTGAGTCATGTTTATTTCTTAGAAGGCTGTATCCCCGCTCTCATTCTCCTTTTCAGTTGCTATTTTCCAAATGTGTCCTTCCCCTGTGAAGCAGAGAGCAACACTGCCTCTTTTGGCAGGAAGAGGTAAATGTGTTCATCTCTGGCAGATGAATGATGTCAAAGAGACATATTTATATTCATTTAGAACTGAGGAGGAGGAGAAGCCATCTGTAACGGATGTGATAGGAACCGCTACATGTGAGTGTGTGCAGGAAGGTGTGTGTCTATGTGAGGGTGTATGCACGCGCATGTTTGAGCATGTGTTCCAAGGTATCCATCGTTTGTGATAAATGAATCAAGCTTTTGTGTGGGATGATTCCATGTGTGTGTGAGTGTGTGCGTCTGCATGCAAGCGAGGTCATTCCCCGGTCACTTGTTCAGGCTGTGTGATGAATGAAGAGGAGAGGTGCCTGCAAAGCCAGAGAGATTTGGGAGAAACATTGTTCCATCGGGTTAAAAATGGTCTTGTGTTGTGCCAGAGGCTGAGGGAACATTACTGAAAAAAAAGGAAAGACGGCAATTTAAGTGGATGTTCATCATATCCATGGTTTCAAATCAATCTCACTAAGTAATAAACTTGTAAAATATTCATTTAATCCATTTGATTTTTCAGAGTTGTTAAGAGATTTTGCAAGTAAATAAGCATCCAAAATTTGCACCTACTCTGTACCCCTTCGCCTCTTTCCTGCAGAACAAATGTAGTCACAGTGGTCATGTTTCGTTTCCATGGTAGGTCACAAGGGTTAAAGGCATCTGACTTAACCAGGAAGTATCAGGCTGCAGTAGACAGGAAGTTGGCAGGGCAAACGGGAAGGACTTTACACAGAGAAGGCTACTGAAAGCCCGGAGCATTCACAGCTGTACATATCAGTGCAGGCCAAATAACAGATAGTCTATTTGCGTGTGTCTGCGTGTCACTTGCACTTTTTCTATTTTTATTCAGATACTAGATTTCAGGTACTGAATTTAAATAACCTCTTGGAAGAAATCTAAGGAAAAAAGATGTTCCTCTTATTTACTTGGGAGAAACATTGTTCCATTGGGTTATGTACTTGCATGTTCCTCTTCATCCTGCACTGACTAGTGCCATCGCAGG
The DNA here is from genome assembly GCA_037177515.1 of Pseudomugil tenellus. Lineage (NCBI taxonomy): Eukaryota > Metazoa > Chordata > Actinopteri > Atheriniformes > Pseudomugilidae > Pseudomugil > Pseudomugil tenellus. The sequence goes on from JBAMHX010000019.1 coordinate 9,737,721, forward strand.
ATGAAGAGGAAGGTCAATGTTCGAATGGAGGATACAGCAGTAATAAATACAGCATTGCAATCAGCTGATACATGACTACTGAAAAGAGCAAACATATTTCAAATGACACAGGACCATTTTTTTATCCAATGCAGTGAGTGTAAAACAGCAAACATGTGTTAGTATCTAGGTTTGATAGGGGTCAGCTCCTGTCTGAGGAACTGCAGAGGATAATTTGAGAGTGTTTTAGTGTGAGAATCTGTGCTTAGGACAATATGGTCAGGTAGAAGTGCATTGTGGATCGATGTCCACACACCTCTTCCTAAATTATTCATCCTGTCAGCCACCCTGTCCAACAATGCTGTGAAAACCGCTGACCAAGAGCTTTACCCCCATCCCTATGGATTCACCTTTTCATCCTTTTCTCACCCCAACTTCCTTCTCCAGCTCTCTTTTGCTCATTATTTCCTTACCATTTCGTTCATTTACAACCTCTTCTCTTCCAGTCTTTCTTACTTCTCCGATCTTTCCATCTGTCTTTCTTACTCTTCTGCTATTCAGTATATCTGTCTTCCTCATTAGTCCTGAACTCCCACTGACTCATCTACTATTTCTCTCCTTTTTTCCTCCCAGCCTTTCTCTGACAAGCTGACGTTCTCTCTTCTGTTACCCCTCTGTTGCTGACTAAGATTATAATATGTTGGCTTTGTACAATGTTTATGTTTGTGTCTTTGAAGTCTACCCCAGTGGCCTCTTGGAAGACAGCCATAATGCTAGTGAGTTGCCAGTGGTTGTACTGGGTGCCTAGTGGGTCTGTTCAACCAGATACGTGTGTAAATACGTATGTGCAAATGATCAACTTTGAGAGCAGTGTGTGTGCACAAGCACGTGAGTGAAAGTCAGTAATTGTGACATGGCTCATACATCATAACCAGCGCCCGTTTGATTACAAGCAGAGGGGCCCGGTGATTAATTGTTGGATTCAGCTTCCTGGCCCGAGTGGTGACACCCGGTCACAGAGCATCTGTACTAGACCCACTCCCCCCCCGGCCCCACTGCCAAGCACCAATGTACCCCTATACCACCTACATGCCCTCACACCGACACACATATACACACAAAGACCCCCTGCTTTCATCTCACTTCTAACCCATTACTTTCTGCCCTTCTCACGTCTCTGGCCTTTCTATTTACAGCACTGCTTTTACTTTATTCTGTTTACTGCTGCTCCTGTTTTATTTTACCCGTGCTATCAGATCATATTCCTCTCCAACATACATCTTCACCACTTTGCACCTCCACACTTTCGTCATGCATTGAACCACTAAGCCTTCCTTCGCAAATCATTGTTGACAACCCACAACAACACTTCTCCCACAGATTGTATTCTATTGCCCTCTCAATGTATACGTATGAATCAAACAAACTTTCAAATGCGCACACACTTCGATGCATTTTGACTCACCAAAGGATTGCTCCTATTTATAAAGTTTCTCTATGTTACTTAAGTCACTGCAAAATTAAGTAAGCAAGTCTGAGACTGAGCAAATATCATCCATCACCTCATAGAACCAAAGATAATTACAAAATATTATCAAACATGCTAATTAATGTCCTTTTAAAAGAGTTAATTGTTGTTATTTATTTATTCATCCCCACTTGTTTTTTTTATTTCCCTGTTCATCTTCTTTGTATGGCCTTACAATGTGCATCTATTTTTTTTTTTTTTTTTGCCTAAACAGATCAACAAAAACAGAAATAACTATAATGATGCTATCTACACACCCCTTTGCATGCTTTTGTAGCTAATGTGCATTATTTCCAGGTATTATTAATGTGCATGGAATGGATTTTTACTAGAATTGAGGACTTTATGGACACCCCTCTCATCTGTATCTTAAAGCAGATTTGTAACCAACAATGCAAAAGTTGTCTTAGGTTTAAACAGGTTATGTATATATAAAAATATTAAACCCCTCTAAGCTCATACGTGGAGACAAATCAACTATTAAAACCAAAAATATCTTTTGTATATGTCTGAAAACGTATTTTTTCTGCATCAGTGTCATGCATTTCAACAACATGCTGTAAGCATGTGTTAACATGGGAATTTATCATTTGGTTTTACATTTTTACAACAGCAACTGTGTGCGATTGGACTAGTAAATAAGGTACATGCTGCCTGAGACATATAAGCACAGTGAGAGGATGCTAGAGATGCAAGAAAAAAGTCAACTGCAAACAAAAGTCAATTGCAAACAAAGAATGAGAAACTGTATGTTATCAAACAAGCCGGTGAGAGGTAGACATTGTGTGTGTATATCTGTTTCTGTGTGTATGGGTGTGTATATATGTGTGTGTGTGTGGAGGTACGTGTTCCCCTGGCTCTCACTTCCATGTGGTATCAAGATGAGGAATGGTCCTGCCAGTAAATCGGCCCAGGCCTGGACTGAAACACTGCACAAGGATTCCCTGCTGAAGCCATTAGTCTGGGCATTAAACACCATTAGAGCACACATGCAGTCACACTCAGTTTGTTTCTATGACTTCAGAAGACTTTGCTTTGAGCACAACTACTTTTCTAATATCAACATTAAAATCTGTCTTATATTGAAATATTGTTGGGACTATGATGTTACTGCATGACAATATTTATGTCCTCATAAAATCAGTAATACCCAGACCACACGTCCATTTTTAAATCATGTTTCCACGTGTAAATTTTTTTCAAATGTGATACTCATACACACGTTTAAATATTTGAAACAAAGAGCAAAGGAGAGTGATTGTCAAAGGATTAGTTAAGGCTGACAAGAGCAATGGGAAAGAAGGAACAATGAAGAAAAAAAGGACAGGAGAAATAGTGTGAAGGACATTGAAAATTCACTTTTACTTTAACGTCTCATTTCTCTTGCTATCATCTACTCTACTTGCCTTTTTTAATGCATGATTAATTAAAGGCAAGTAAAAATTAATTTCCTGGCCATCTCTTTTTTCTTTAACAAGGGGTTACCTCATCTTTCCCTTAGACTCCTCAGGCTCTTTCAAATCAGCATATATTATCTGTTTCTGTATATAAGAGTGTTGTTATGTGTCTGTGCTCTCATGTTGCACGCTGGAGCAAGAGTGTCCCCAGCGATCCAGGTGTAATTGGGTTAGTGACAACCAGGACAATGTGACACCTGCAGGTCTCAGCTGTGCCTTTCCCTGCTGAACTGGCCTGGAGTCAGCTGGAGCTCTGTCATCTGGACTGGCCTCAACTGAAACGGCTTTGCTGGGCTCATTCCAGAGTTAGAGGCTTGGCTTGGCATGAACAAAATATCCATCTAAGTCCTAACCTTTTGTCTTTTGGCCAGATAAGGCAAACAGTGGATGGGAGGATGTTGCCTGAATCTCAGAGTATTCAAAAAAGTAGCTGAACATATGACTTCACTTAAGAGAAACAGAAACAGAAATTAAGAGCAGGGTGTTCTCAAACCAACTTGCATGCTCCTGTAAGTAATAAAGTAGAGCAGTCATAACAGTGGTAAATCTGTGGATGATGTCTGTGTAACAGATATGAGTTGTGAGATATAACACACCACAACTATAGTGATGTTGATTCTAAAAGTACAGTGTCAAACCATCACTTTGAAGGTCCTTTCACTGTAAGCAAAAATGTATTGCTAATTATTGCACTGGTGAGGGAGTGACTTGAAACTGACTTCACTAAAACCACTGACTGTAGAAAGGTTCTGTGAGAAAATGCCATCTCAGGTATGCTATTAAGTAAGGTAAGTATTACAGTTTTTCTTCTTTGGTTTGCTTTATTTCTTGAAACATAGATCACATTCTTAAAATGACATGGAAAAACCTCCAAACCAGTTGGCAATTGTTTACGATTGAATTTCTCATTCTTTTGGTAAATTGCAAATGTCTTAGAGTATATCTCAATGTCTCAGTGCATCTTTGCAAATGATTAAGTACAGGTAGCCTACATTTAGAATCAGGCTACTGTATTAGCATGATTCCTTTGTGAATAGATATTGTTGATCTAAACTGTCTGTTGATTTTCAAAATAATGGTTGTTTCCTCCAAAACAAGCCAGGATGATTTCATTGTGTAAATTATCACATGAATAATAGTCTGTTTAATTGTCAAAATCAGTCAAGAACATATTACCATAAATACCATATATGAATCTCTTGGAACATTTAAATTAATTGGTTTTGGGTTTTTTTGTGTGTTTATATAACAGTATATTGGTGTAAAAATGTTAATTTTACTCTGATGTAATGAAGTTATTTTATGTGTGTGAATAATAATGGTTACAATTTCCATGGCAATATGAGTGCAATGTTTGATATCAAACCCTGGAGGCCACTCTTACTGTAAATACCTTATTTTTTTCAGTCTTGTACACAATTGTGTTCTGTTAGCTAGACAAATAAAATGTACAGTAGCCATTGTCAATGAAGGTAAGAGCTAAGAATGACAGGGGGGCATGAAGAATATTTCAATGGCCCTCTGGTAGAGTGACAAAACATCTAAACATTTGGACTTTTGGCTTACACAATTCCAAAGTGAAGATGGATTTCGGGGGTGCTGTCTATTTATGTAAGAAGGGAATTTCATTTTGACACTAGTGAAATGTTTTGGAAGAGATACAAGCTTTTGCAGGTACCATGGTGTTGTACTGAACTATCAAGCTTATTTCTCAAAAGCACAAAGTGTGTTGAGAGCGTCCAGTCTGTCTCAAGAAATGAACCAAAGTAATTGAGAAGGATCTTTCCATTTTTTTAACACTATTTATATGGGAAAGGATTTTAATTCTGAAGCATGAGCGAATCTTGTACGTCTAGTTTATTTTGATAAATTCCAAAGTAACAATCTTGCGCAAATTTCAGGCCCATTTTTTGCATAAGCAAGCTTTATAAATGAGGCTCCTGATCTTTACCAGAGCTTAGTATTTGTATACACCCCCAGACACTCCCATATTATTATTTTTTTTAATTTATTAAATGCAGTTAAATGTCTTATTCGTGACATTTACTTTTTGTCAAAAACAAAATAGCGACACCATTGCTTCCTCCATAAGAAGCTCAAATGGCTTAATTCCCTTTTCTGCATGACATCCAGTTCTACGGAGGCCTGGTAACAGCATTCATTTGATTCAGGTGTGTTGGACAAGGGTTGCACCTAAAAATTACAGGATGGTAGATCTCGAGGACCGAAGTTGGGCACCCCTGCCATAAGGTGAAACGACATCAGGAATTACTTTCAGAGAAACTGCAAAACGCACAAAAGTTGCTGTTAGGTAAGAAACTTGCACTCACACAATATAAGTGTTTTAACATACCTTTAAATTAATTGATTATTTAATTGATTAATTCATTCAATCATTCATTGATTGATTGATTCATATATTTGCTACCAAGTACTTTGAATTGCATTTATTTTTTTCTATTGTAAAGTCTTCATATTATTATCTTGACCTGCCAAAGGACAACAGATAAAAATCATCTTAATTCCTATATCTGGAACAATTGTAATTTAAATTTAAACTAAGATGCTTAAAATAAAATTAATGAAGAAAAGTAAAGAAAATAAAAAAGTGATGATAAATGTTTATTAAGATTTACTATATAAAACAATAGACAATGTGTAAGTGAAAGAGTTTCATTTTCCTGCTGTAACGTACAGTGAATGGAGCATGACATGAAGCTGTGTGTAAAGATAAAGATAAAGGTAAATATGGTATGCTGGAAAATTGACCCTGGCAGGTTTTCAGATCTTGGTTAGCATCCAAAACTGTACAGGGGTGCATTATGCAGAAATCTTCAAGTAGTAATTTCAATGTCAATATACTTTTCAGTTTTATTGTTTATAAAGTGGCTGCAGAGTGACGAAGTGCTTAGCACTGTGACCCCACAGCAAGACGGTACTAGTTTGAGTCTTGGAGGGGGGGGATGTTTGAACTTACTCTGTGTTTGTATGCTCTCACCGTATATGTGGGTTCTTTCCAGGTACTCTGGCTTCCTTCCATCCAAAGACATGCATGTTGAGTTGATTAGTTACTATAGATTGTCTTTAGGAGTGAGTGTCAGCCTGAATGGTTGTTTGCCTCTCTGTGTTGCCCCTGTGATGGACGCGCGATCTGTCCAGTGTATACCCTGCCTCTTGCCTGCTGATTGCTGGGATAGGCTCCAATCCCCTGTGACCTGGAAATGGATTAAATGGTATAGAAAATGAATGAATGAAAGTCTTTCTTATTCCAAGTGTTTGTGAAGTTTTCCTAATGTTTTGTCAAGAAAAACAGACAGTCATTACACTTGGCATACATTTTAGATAATCTAACTAACTTTAACTGATTAGTTCTCCTCTGTCTCATATTTTTAATAAGCAGTCTTATCTCCTAAAAAGGAAGAGTTATTGCAAGCTAAATCATGTTCCAAAGCAATATAAAACTTTTATTAATTTTGTGGTGCACTTTGTGCAATCTACACTGAAAATAATGGAATCCAACCCTGGGATTCAATCCTGACTTTAATTATTTATTGTTCATGTACAAACTAATAAATACATGGTAAAAATGATCACATCCACACAGATATGATGACATTTTGCTGCCTTCTGAAGTTAGAGGGATAGAAGCTACTTGTTTATTCCGCAGCTTGCACCTCTGGAAGAATGGGGTTAGCACAAAATAGATGCAGTATCCCACTGATTGCCCCTTATGCTTTTGTCTTGAAATATACCTTTCTAACCATTCATCAAAATCATCTAAATAAATAAACCATAAGTCCAAAGCATAATTTAAAAAAAAATAACAGCTGGAAGTCTGCAGTGTGATTTCCCTGAAAGGCACCGTGTAGTCTCTGCATTAGCCTGCTATAGTGTCACACAGAGATGCATCCTATAAACACTACTGGGCTGTGACAGATTCCCAAATGCCCCCTTCCTCTCATCAGGCAGAATTTGTGATCACAGACTGAAATCTTACCAATGTCTCCCTGTCACATTGGATTTCTGGTCTTCATGTCTGAGGACTGTCTCTCTAGGCCAAAGTGGCGGCAGACCATGCCAACCAGCATGACGCCATTGGAAGCTAATAAATCATCTGTGGTTTTATTTCAGATTTATTTGAACCATAATGAAGACGCGATGGGCCTAGGGCTGTAACCGACGGTGACAGGGTGACACTGATGAATGGCTGAAGGTGCGTTTTCTGTAGTTGGAGAGAGAGGGAGGACTGTCAGGTTGTGACTGCACTCTGTGTGTGAGATCAGTTTCACAGACCTGTTAAGGAGCATTCATAGCGCATTTTCTTAATATGCATGATTATTGCTTTGCACAAATATAAGCTGGCAAAATCAACTTTTCCTTTCATCATCAGAATATTTATTAAAACCAATAAAAATATAAACTTATGGCTAATCAGCATTAACATGATTATTGATTATTATTTCATTTCTCGTATTATCTCAAACATCCAAATCTCAATCAATAAACATTCTTAATTATTACTTCTGCTAACACTTACATTCATCCATCCATCCATCCATCCATCCATCCATCCATCCATCCATCCATCCATCCATCCATCCATCCATCCATCC
>JBAMHX010000019.1:9745397-9758822 GCA_037177515.1 Pseudomugil tenellus
TATATATTGTGGGTTCTTAATACTGTGCCTGGTCACACCTAGGTGGGAAATGCATGGTTTTAAACTTTAAAGCATCATAATCATTGATGATCCTAGCAACTTTTTTTTTAATAAAACATCCTCCTTATAAAACCTTTGAACTCTTTTCCTTAACATTAATTTGTTGTCATTGCTCTCTCTGCATTCTCTCTTCCACTGACTCTGTGAATTAATAGTTTGCTCTTTCTGTGTGTCATCACAGTTCTTCCTTTGTCAGCCAAGGACAAATCGACTGAGCCATCTCAATGCTTCAAGCCTGGCAGCTTCCAGTCATCCTGTCAATCAATGAATCCATACGAAGCCTGCCGTATGCGGGTGTGACAGAATATGGCACAGCACTTTGGGAAGAGCAGAGAAAGACATGTATACATCATACACAACACAGTGGAAGAAATTTGACAGCACACTTGACTAACTTCTCACCAAACACCAATGAAAAAGGAGCTTCTCTGAAAACAGATGGAGCTCTCTATGATTTACTATGGAAATGCAGAGTAAAACACACAGCCCTTTGCAAGCCCTCATCTTCCTAGAAGGATGAATGAGATTGTATTTTTACACAGAAAAATGCCTTTGCATATAACAGGGTCTCCATCAGATTTGTTATGTTTTTTTTTAAATATATGGGGAAAAATGGTTAAAAGTAATTCCCAATTCTAAATAGATATTTGATATCAGATGGAGGTGACTTTACTTCTTTTGGGAAAGAGGTTATGATAATAAGGAAGCTAATTCCCCTTCTGTGTAGGTATTTCATTATATGGGTATTAGCGATTTTTACACTTCATTCATTTTAGAATGTCAGAGGCTTCAACAGGATTTGGAAGATCTACGTCCAGACACAACACCTTGGTATTTCCTGCTTATGCTGGTTAACAGGCTGGTCAGTTTCAGCTGTGGGCTAGAATCCCATTCCTCAACTAAAAGTTGCTGAAATTTAACCAGTATGGTTGTCTTGGTAGCTGGGATTGGCTCCAGCCCCCCCGCGACCCCTTCCGGGAATAAGCGGTAGAAAATGGATGGTCCTCCTAGCACATATAGCAAAGCCAAGTTGATCCTACAAGTGTTCACTTGGTTAGTGGGCTGGACTTACAGTAAGCTATTCCCTTCTACCCTCTCCACTAGCAAATTCTGGTACTATGTGACAATTGTAGTTATGTGGGGGAGCATGATCATCCTGGAGGATGGAGTTAGGTCCCAGATTCTGGAAAAGTTGGATAATTGCCTCCAGAATCTCATTCTGGTATGTCTTAGGTCCCAGTCCGCAGTGTCTGACTGGGACAAACCTGGAAGGAGTGTCTTATCATACAACAAATCAATAATTTGTGTTTTTGTAGAATTAAAATGAACACTAGCTCAAATGAAAGAATATTTACAATGTAATCTGTATATACAGAGACTTTCTCCATATTAATAATAAATATTCTCCATATATATGATGAATTAGGGAAAAATGTCAAAACATTTTTGGAAATTTAGTTTAATACAATTAACATAAGAAAATTAAAAACCGATTGTAAAGACAACCAGAGGAATTTATTTACATCCAGTTCAACTTTTCCCTCTCAAATTAGTTGAGTCTTTCTTTTGTCTGTTTGTGGAGATCATACAGACAAAAACAAAAACATTTCATAGCAATCTTTCTCAGTTGGGCTCCACCTTGAAAGAGGATCAGATTAAAAAACTATTCAACCTTGCAACAAGCTATTGCTTATTTGGCATTCCTTTGATTGAACTGTCTCTGTCCAGCTTCTTTCCAGATTTTATCTTGTTATTCAATTGTATTTTCATTTCAAACTTCTGGGCTAAAACAGGCTAATAAAGAGAGAGCAGTGGACAGATAAGCATCTTAGCTTTAATGTGCATGATACATAAAGAACATGTGTCTACTTGAGTTCTCTCTGTCAACCTGTCTTGTTAATTCCTGCTTTATATCCATAGTGAGACAACATGAAGACATTTGCGTATCTTGGTGACAACCACCATAAAAAGACAGATAACACACTCTGGGTTTAAACAAAGCTGGCACTGTCTTGACCCTTCCATCTTCATCCTCCCCCTTCACACACTCTGCTACACTTCTTCACTCTGTCTCTCCATCTTCTTTCTTCTCCTCTACAAGCCTGTCACCCATTAGCTGCTGAAATCTCTATCACCATCTCGTAACCAGTTTGCTACCCTGTTGTTTACTTGGTCCTCGTTTTAGCTTCACATGGAAAGCTCCATTGTTTTTACCATTTTTGCAAGACTGTTTAGTTATTTGCATATCCTCTTGGTTTCAGAATCATATGGGCGAAAAGCATGTTATACACACATAGCAAGAAAACGTGTGTTCATATGTGTGTGTGTTTGCACACAGACACAAACACATACACTCCTACAAATGCACAGAGCCAGTTAATTAGAGCTTGAAGCTCTTCTCTCCTAATGAACCTGAGGGTAATTAAAGAGCCCTGGGACACGGTTGTGTCTGTGAGCTGATTCTAATTAAGCCCCAGTGAGCTGATTTTGCTAATTAACTAAAGGTACGATGTCGGACACTAAAGCGTTCCAGCCCCAGCAGAACACAGGAAGTTACGAAGTTCCCACACCGTCCCTGGCAACACTTTCATTTCCTGGGGCATTAATCACTAGAGTTACAATGGTCTCCAAGGTGACTGCCATGTGGGGATGGGGAGGGGAGTACGCTGCCACCCCGAGGGTAAGAGGTGTGGACCACTCATGTTCAAGGTCTGAGAGGATGTTATCAATAAGAAGCAAGAATAATAAGAGAAACTAAAAATGTCTTGCATATTGGAGAATAATGAAGAGCAAATGTTCAGTTAACATGTTTTTTATCAGCTTGTGACAAAAAAAGCTATTTTTACACTGTGAAAGTGTCAACAAAGTAAGTGCACAAACAATATAGATTGATTTTATCCATTGCAAATCATCATTGTGACTTTTAGAACAGCATCTGTCATAGGGTGCAAAACAGAAACTTTTTGTTTTATCAGTATGATCAGGTTATTGCATATATTTTTTAATGATTTGTATGAAGCAGAAAGATTCAGCAAAAAAGAAAAAAGAAAAGAGAAACATGTCTTTAAAATACACCTGTGCCTCTGTCATTGTGTTGGTGTGACCTGGAATCAAAATCTTAGGACTGCATAACATCTTAAATATTGTCACACAATCTTTTTACACAATTATACCCAAACATATGAGTTTAAATGCATCTTACAATCTCCAACATCTACAGGCTTCTCACTATTGGTCATCACTTCTTAAGCAAACAATAACCAACATTTCAAAAATAAAAAAAAGACGTATTTGTAATGAAGACATTGTTTTATTATTTTCCAAGAGTATCAACAATTAAATAGTATTGTAGGATTTAAGTTAACAGAAAAATATTAAGCAGGTTTTTCAAAATATATGTATTACTTAAAAGCTGAAAGGCATTGCTTTGCTTTGACTAAAATGTTGTGCAGCGTACTGTACTTACATCCAGCTGTTGTGACTCAGAGAGGTCACTGGCTGGATCCTTGTCTCATCACATATTGTAGCATCAACACTTATCTATGAACTGGTTTATGGAAAACATTGCTCAATGCTTTGTCGACCCACTTAGGTTAAAATGCAATATATTATTTCAGGGAATTCAAGCAAATTTTTCTGAGTTATATGAAAACTTGGTAAATTGAGCTGTTTTTTTAAAAAGCCCATCTGAAAATCAGAAAGTGCATGACTGAATTCAAGTAGATTTTCAAAGCCTTTCATCAGTCTCTTGCTCATTTTCATCTCTCCTTTGCCTTCTCTCTAGTTCATATCACCAATAACTCAGCTTCCAACTTCTTAGTAGGAGCGCATCTGATCCCCATTCATTTCCGCAGCAGGAGAGGGAGAGCTGGCGTCGGCCACTAAAGCCCTGATCAATCATGATCTAGCATGACAGTTTGTATTAGAGAAGGAGAGATGGAAGAAAAGAGAGAAACAGATAGATAGACAGGAGGGAATATGAGATATTCAGACACAGATATTTCACTTTTGGAAATGCGTGTGATTTGTCGACATGACTTGATGTGATCAGAGGATGGTCAGAGGAAGATGAGTCAAAGGAGGAGGGAAAAAAAGCATCCGCAGTTCTGTGCGTTATTAAGAGATTAAATCCCATCTGTGACAGTCTTGTCAAAAGAGAGGACAGAATCGAGCATGGCCGGTAATTTGACTAGTTCGCTATCTCCTCAAAGCTCAGTTGGCCGATGACAGCCAGGCGACAGGGTGTTGAATATGCAGGATGTCTCTACCTCCATCCTGCTTAGCTCTACTACGTACCTTGTCATGGATTTCTAAAACACACACATATACACAACCATGTGCAGTCTCACAAATAGGATTTGACCTTCCAAGACGTTTATCTATGAACACTTGCAATTTTAGGTCTATAATGCGGTTATCAGAAATGCAAATTCTTATTTTTATTTAGCATAAGCTCTAGCTTCTCTGTGTTCTCACTCAGTAAGTGTAGATGAGCATCACCAATGACAGTTCCTGTTAGCCTGATGTGCTGAGCCTTCCAGCACACCCACAGTGAATCCAGTCTGGCCAGGTGTTATTTTAATGCTCACTTTCAGAAGATGAACGAGGGACGTTTTCCTCCTCCTCCCATCTCACCATCTCATATTTTGCCGCTCTGTCTTTTCCCCCTTTGTCTCATCCCTCTATTCGAAAACGCCTGACCCAGTATTACATTGACATTATGGGGCCACTTACCGCCCTGCTAAAATAAACCCTTGTGAAGGAGGCGTGTGACAGAACGGGGTTACAGCATGCCGTTGCGCAAATTAATCAAACAAATAAACGAGGAATTTAGACTTGAGCAGGAAAGATTTCTCTCTCTCTCTTGTCTCTTTCCTCGTGGCTTTGTTAAGATGTAGGTGCTCTCAGCTCCTCTTGAAGACACACAAATAAAAAACACAAACAAGTGCATGAACTGCATGGATACAGAGACAATCAACTGCAAAGTCATAGATACAGCAGCTTCAGTGAGACCTGTTACAAAGCTTTGCATGTGTTACCCTCAGGCTTTTTCTAATGACCGGATGTCTCCTGGCACTCATTCTCGTGTCAAAAGTACTTAATCATTTAAATGCTACTAAGACATAAGTCAAACAAAAAGTTACTCAGTTCTATCATATGTAACACAAGCAGAAGTCTACTCTCTCCACAAGTTCTTTAATAGCAAGAGGTGGAACTCTGAAATGTTAAACTGCAGCCTGACTGATGAGCTTTCAGTTCATGTTGTGTTCTGCTCATTGCAGCAAAGACCATTACTTCACAGAGCTCATCAACTAGCCAATATGTTCAGTATCACGAGTCTCTTACCCATGGAAAGAACTTCAAATCATTTAAATTTAAAAATAACATAAACAAATATGTCACTGCCAACCTATGCAGCATGTTTATTTTTGTTTTTTTTACATAAACATGCATTTCTCACTTGTATCTTTATGGCACAAAAAGCATCAAACATTCAACTCATAAAACAACTATAGAGGTTCCACAACCCTCACACACACACCCAGATCTAAGATAAATATTAATTACATTTGTATTTAATTTAATCTGAATAATATTTAAATGGAGTGTGTCAGTTTGCCACACTTTGTGACTACATCCAGTGTTACATGCTAGTTACCACGGAGAAGACCCGTTGCCTATTCTGCATGCAGGCAGCATCTTGATTAATTTCGACAATGACAGTGCGACTCTTGATGGGGACAGCTCCACATTGATCCATAATGAAACCACTGAGCTGCGTGACTAATGGAGACGAAGGAAATTTGTGAGCTTTTGATTAATGAAATTATTAATTAAGTTATAGGATTCACTTAATTATGTATTTCCCAATCCTCGAAGTCACAGAAAAGTTAGTTTGCATATTTAAATCCGGGTGCAGTGAAAAAAAGTGGGCACACACATACACACACACACTAACACACACACACACATACATATTAACTGTGCCCACCTTAAGTATCAAACCAATCACTTAGTACTTCTCGAAGCCCAACAATAAAAAACTTTAATATGATCTGGTGTTGTTTTAATAAGAAAAGAACATCCATCCAAATCTAAACCAGATCAACTAAGAATGAAAATGGCATAAAATGGTGGGACAATCTATCTTTCAGTGGACAAAATGAAATCTCCTCTGAACATCTTAAACCCAAGCACAACTGCTTAAAGTCCTCTTTTGATCTTTTGATCCTTGAAGAGGAGAAGATAAGTATGTGTTCTTGTTCTTTATGGAACTGCCAGCATGTCTGGAAATGTGTAGATTTTCTGATTCTACTTAGTCTTTTCCATCTGCTGTCTGATGTTAAGGCTGTGTATGGGATGTTTCCTGGACCTGCTGTGAGAACTGTGAGCTTTTCCAGAGAAACCATGTGGTGATTCTGGATCTTCTCCTCATGAACCTCTGCTCATAACATATCTGGTGTTGGAGCATTAACTTCTCCATCACTTTAATGGAAAAATATATTCAGATTTTTCTTTTTTTTCTTTTTGGACATCTTGGTAGCAAACCTTAAATGCACAATTATTGGTTAGAACACAAATATTTACTGCAAACAAAATAAAACATCAATGACTACAATTCTGCAAGTCCCAAACATTGCTCTTCTGCCTCACATCTAATAAAATATTGTCTTCCTGTACTCTAACATTTATGTCTGGAAAAGATCATATTTATGCTAAAATTGGCAAACACTTTTGCTGAGACTGCATGCTGTTTTTGCAACTATGCCCCACTTTGCTGACATGCCTGCAACTGGGAGTCACCCACAGATGTCATAGTCTTCCACCATAGCTTATTTGAGAAAAAGAGAAGTTATTTAAACTCTTCTTCCCCATGATGCTTCATTACAATAAGTAGTACAGATTAGGGTTAAATGGATGGAAATTTAGCCTCCATATTTCCACACAGTTAAATTACTTGATTTGAATGCTCACAGATGCTTTTCATGAAAGCTATGGCTTGTTCATCTTATAACTAAAACTTGCAAGAAGTCAACACTTTTTAAGAGGAACTAAAAACAGAATCAGGGTGTGGAAAATGGGCAGGCTTAAAATATTCAGTGACAGACAGCAGGAGCCACCGGCAAGATGGAAAAGCAATACAGATTTTTTTTTCTTTTTAAAAAAAGCAGAGCAGTCAGGTGGAAGGCCTCCCCCCCTACAGAATCTGCTATTCAATGCATTGGAGGAAGAACAAGGTGGTCTGGAACCAGATCAGTCTGAGCCGTTTGCACTGGCCTGTAGCAACAACTCCACCAGGCTCTGGCTTGTGGCAGGAACTGCAATTTCAAGTTGCGTTGCTGTCGGCTGCTACGTTATCTCCAGGTGAAGATCTGCAGAGAGACACTGAAGTTCTTTGTTATTTTTACATCCTCAAAAACCAGTTCAATCACATCCATACTTTCTCAAATCTGTAAGTAGTGAATCTATGTCAGATAATCTCACATTTGCATTTAGGTGGGTGTGGTTTCTATCCCTGCAGGTGCTGTGAGATTTTTAAATTATCTTGTGACTTAGTGTCACAAAAATCATGTACATCCATATCATAAAAAGTAAAACCCGTTTTAACCATGTAGGGAAGTGTATTGAGTCATTTTTGACCCACAAAGTCCTGATTTTTAAAGAAATTTTAAAAATACAAGTTTTAATAACAGTAGCCTACAGCTGGTTCTCATCAGATTAAAGTAATACTATACTGTCTACAGCTCATTTTGGGGTAGTATAACAAAAAGTATGCTTTTGGGTGCACTACCCATTTAATTAAAAAAAAAGGTTTTCACAAAACTGACTACTTTATCAGCCATTTTCCAACTCTCAGCTGAAGTAAATACTGATGTTTTCTTTTTAACATG
This sequence comes from Pseudomugil tenellus, assembly GCA_037177515.1. Lineage (NCBI taxonomy): Eukaryota > Metazoa > Chordata > Actinopteri > Atheriniformes > Pseudomugilidae > Pseudomugil > Pseudomugil tenellus. Next base: position 9,753,350 of record JBAMHX010000019.1, read on the forward strand.
GAGCCACATTTCTGTAGCGTTTGGCTGGTAACTGCTTTAAGCCAATGACAACTTTCATGTTCCAGCTACAGAACACTGCAGACTATTAGAGTTTGCAATCAGGTGAAAGTTCCTCCCCATCTTCCTGAAGATTCAGTCCTGATCACAATTCAAGTTGTAACGCCAAATGAATTCTTAAGACAGTTACAAAACTTAAACACATGTTTTCTGACATGTAGTAACACCAGTCAGATGGATTAGTTTCTTTAGTTTTTTCTTTAATTTTCTTAAAATTTCTCAGAGATTTTTGCCTAGATACATCATTTACAACTGTCTGCAAATACCTGTTCTTTGAGGTAATATTGCATTTAGAGATCTTAGCAACGCATGGACTGTGACCCAACTGAATTTTAAAGTTAATCGCTCCCAATTGATCTGCAAGGTTTTGTTTTACAAATAATTAAATATATTTATTGATCAAGTAAAGTAAAATAATTAAATAAATATAAATTATTGTATTGTTTCAAGAAGTCAGTTTCTTATTAGTTAGATTTGGAGTAATACTTTTCAGCTGACTGTTCTGTTTCATGTGTGAGTGAGTGATTATTTGTCTTGTTCACATTGTTGCCCTGCTGACACAGTCAGAGACAAACAGCAAATAGATTCTTTCAGTTGTCACGGAATAAATATTTCAACACAAAATTATTTAGACTTTTAGGCTGTCTTGTAACTCAAACCCACATAGCCCTGTGCAGGTAGTCAGGGGCTAACGAGTAGTTCCTGTTCATCCGATCTGGGGTAGGGCCACTGTCCACATGGGCAGAGTGGAGTAACACCAACAGTTACTGGGAGTTCATTTGACTACATTGGCTGCTGCTTTCTTGGTTAGTACTTCAATGTGGATGATGACTAGTTCCTCCTCACTAAGCAGAACCCAGTTATAGTGGCTAGTGGCTGCTCATTTGTCTTAGGAAGCTGCCTGCTTTGGCGCCCCAGCTGAAATTTTCTTGTGGCTTGTGCTAATTTCTTAACCCTTTAAAATCCAGCCAAAAAAAGGGGAACAAAAGTCTTTTTTTAAGCTTTATTTGGACTTTTAAAAAATGCAATATAAAGATACGAACAGTTTATATTTACCATTTATTACCATGTGATATTTCAAAAATGTGTTGTTAATTATTATGTAAACATTTGTCAGACTGCATACAGCAGGGTTTTGAGTTTTTACCATAAACTGATACAAAAGGTCTCTGTATGTATCTAATATGATACATATGGGATTAATTAATCCATTCCTCACAGTGCATACTACAGTACATAGCTGTGCGGTCTCAACATGCTTTGCAGTGCAAAAACATGCACTCTTAAAATGGTGGCTGTGGATAATCTGCATGCTCTATCTGTTGTGTACTGACAGCAAAAAAAATAGATAACTATGATGTGATAGAGGGCAGGTCCCTGAAAACAAGTGTGAGCAAGAATTCAAGGCTGTAATTTTCTTTGATAAGAGTAAGCAAGTTTAGCCCTAACCAAAGTCAGGTTTGAGATGTTTCCCTACGCTAACATACTTCATGAAAAGAAACTACAGCTTATCGAGTTCTGCTAAGTAACTCATTCTTTTTAATCAAATGTATTTAAATAGAAAAACCTTTCTCAGACAGAACATGCTACCTTTATTTTGGAATATACTTTGAATGTTTCTCTTTGGTTTTTTCCATGCGAAAACATCAGGTTATAAAAACTCAAATCTCAAAACTGAAAAATCTTGTCTGTCCCTGTGGTAGAGTAGTGCAAGCCAGTCTCACTCCAAATTGTGGACGGGCAGTCACGTGGTCCCCAGTGTTTACGCCACCATGTTGGATAGCAAGCATCCAATGATAACCACCGCAAGATAAGCATGTACACACAAACTAAAGCATGAATCTGACAAAAACACACACACACACACACACACACAGCTAGTATGGATCCGGAATCAAACACTAGCAAAATATATCTGACATAGCTGGATCAAAATTATTTATAAACTCATCTTTAAATGGGTTGGCATCCATCTCCCATCACTCCTGCTGGGTCTTCGTATCCACGTATCCAGTGTTACAACAAAATCTGTGACCCCATTGGGCACGAGCATAGCATGACATAAGTGATGAAAGCAGATTTCAACTAAGTTTTTTTTTTTTTAATTCTCATTATTTCTAAACAAGTGTTTTTAAAGACTTCGGTCGTCTTTTTAGACGTATTTGTAGATAAATATTAAAGTAACGTGCCCTGTGGTCACAGATTCTGATGGGTCACAGATTTTGTTGTAACACCGGAAACACAATGACGTCATTCAACTTATCGTGTCTTTACCATGATTTTTTTAATCAAGCAGAACACTTTTGGTGTCTATAATGTTCATACAGGAGATCACAAACATGTCGCATTTAATTGGAAATGTGATTTTGTCTAATTGTTTACATTTTTCCACTAAAGAAGTTGGCAAATTCTCTGCATTTCTCAGTGGACAGGAGCTCTAGGCTGAACTGTTTAGGAGGATGTTTAAGTTTTTCAATCCAGCAAACAGTGTATGATAATTGCTGACATTCTTGTTAATCATCTTAGATAGATACTGCTCTGGACTTGCATAGCTCATTGTTATAATTTTTTTTTGTACAGATGGAAACAGATTTTTTTCCTCCACTTACATTCAGCTTTTCTGGATTATTTTGTTTAAAGTCCCACATTTTGCTATATTTTCCCATTTCAATCTATACTATGTACATTTATGATAATATTATGCATTTTGAAGCATGCACCATACTATAGTTTTGCCGTACCACTCATTTGTTGCTGCAAGGTCTCTACTAGGAACTGGGAATGACTTACTATGGTTTGCTGTCAGTTCCACCTGCTCATCCACCCGGCCTGCACTGAGCAGCCAGAGAGGTGCTGTCTGTAGTCTGTGTGGGGGGAATGTCTGTTGACATGAGCACAGCAGCAGCGACATGCACATTTCCTGGGGGAGGTGAAATGTTACGTTTTCATAACGTAAGGCCAGGTGGACTATCCACTGTGTCGTGTAGGAGCAGCAACCATATTGGTTTTTGGCCATGGTGTATTCTGACTCATGGTGTATCTATGTAAGATAACTGTATTCTTCTCAGTGCAACAGCATCCATTACATTAAAGATTTTCACATTAAAATGATCCAGGAGTCCATCAACTGAGTCTGCGGTTTTTGTTGGTAACAGAGGTATGGCCTTTATAAACTCTGCACTCATTCTTTCATTAATGTAATTCTTCTTAATCGAGAACCAGGTTGTTTGGACATGTTGATATCAGTAAATCAAGCAGACTACAGAAATAGTCAGATCAGGCCGAGTCAGATACTGCAGCAGAGGAAATATCAAGACCTTTAGAAATAAGCAGATCCAGAATGTGACCTAGAATGTGAATCTGTTCTTTTACATATTGTGAAAATACAGAAGCCATTTTCTTGGTATACCAAGGCATCATAACATTCATCATATTATGTATGTGAATATTAGAATCCAAATTAATATAAAATCAGTAAAAATAATTAACAATAATTCACAAAACTAATTAATAAAACTTGCTGTGCCCTGGAGCTCTATAGGTGATTAAAATAGGATTCTAGGAACACCCTTTAAAATAAGATAAGATATTTAAAAGAAGTAAAATCACCAAGTTAAATTTCTTCACACTGGAATGAATCTTTAAGGCAGCTTCTTTTCTTTTCTTCCTGGTTCGAGGTTTATTCATAAAACCAAACTGCGGGGATGCTGTTTCATTAAAAACAGTACCACTTGTACATTCTGTTAACCATGTTTCTGTTAGAAAAAGAAAATCCAAACTGCAAGAAATGATGAAGCCATTAACTAACAGTGACTTGTGAGACAGAGATCTAATACTAAGTAACGCTAGTTTTGTGGAGTTTTCCCTGATCTCTGTTGTATGTTGTGTTACGTTGTACAGTTAACAGATTAAATCAATTCTAATCTGATTGCTTTCAATTACTTTTTCTAACTAATACGTTTATCATTTTGTTTTAATTTTACTGAAGGTTACTTTTTATGAAGTTTTATGTTTACTTTTATTGTTCCTGTGTTTTTTTTATTGGCTTTTGTCTTGTTTTCTCTTGTTTGCTAATTCCAGTGTTTCCCTTTTGGGAATCCTCCATGCTGAAGGTTATGCCTCCCCAGTAAGATTGTTGCCATGGGGATGTTTCTGGTCTTGTCACCCTTGCATTCCAGCTTTTTAGATGTGGTGAGGACCAGAGCCTGGCTTGTGTCAGGTCATTCCTGTGATGATGCTGTCTACGATCATTTGTGGGCTGGTGTCAATGGATCCCGGGATACCATTTCTCCCCAGCAGCACCTAGCCAGATGTGCAGTTATTTATTTATTTTACTTGTTTACGGAGGAAACAGAGGATATGCTTTTAGAGTTGGGTTATTTAAAATGGGACTGAGAGTGGGGCAAGTGTGCTTTGAGTCTGTATGCCTGTGTGTAAAATATCAGGTCTGTGCTTTATATTTGTTTGTCCAATTCTTTTTTCTTTTTTTTTTACGTGTGATGCACTTTGTGCTGCTTCATGCATGAAAGGCCCAATATGAAAAAAAAAACGTATTTGAATATTCGGTCATGTTAAGTTGAGCATAACACCATGTTATTTAAAACAAATTTAACAAAATCTTTTAAAGCCAAATTGCTTCCGCATCAGAGCTTTTTTCCATCCAGTGACTTGTCAGCTTTGTCCTACCGTTTTTTTTTTATTGTTCATATTTTCACCACAAAAATAACAAAATAAAAACTGTCTACTATGCACTCTTCGTGACACCTCGGCCACATATCTGAATCATTTGTGCTTCACCGTTCTTATGCACTGATGTGTTTATATGCATAGTGAGTAGGTTTTGCTGTTGGATTGTATTGGAGATCATTGTGCATCCATCAGTATGCAGTTAAGCAGTGGCCAATGAGGATATGAAATGATTCACACTTTGGGGCTATCGCTGATCAATGCTCATTAACATTTAATGTCATAATCAGCCATCAGGCAGCACGATAAAACCTCAACACTAACAGCTCTGGACACTTGCAAGAGGATGCCAACGCAAACATCCAAGCACAAACGCAGGCAGGGAGTACATCTCTGTTACACTGGGCATGTATATTTTATGCAACACAGCCACATATGTGGGGAGAACCTCTGGTCTGCCCACACATTAGATATCTTGCCTCACACACCATTAAACAAACACACACCATCAAATATTTAGGCACTAAAATAATGTTTGTGTGCTCAGAGTGTGTATGATGATATGCGATGGCGAGAATGAGAAATGAAGGAGTGAGGGAGACTGGGGGGGGGGGGGGGTTCTTCTCAGGGAAAGGCTTCCCAAAGTAAACCACTTTCCCCAAGGTCTCCCGGCACGACTTAGCGGCTAATGACTCTATTAGCTTTCATTTTTCCACCAAGAAGCTTTCCC
>JBAMHX010000019.1:9758922-9775845 GCA_037177515.1 Pseudomugil tenellus
CCCCCCCCCCCCTCCCCCCCCCCCCCCCCTCTTTCTCCCCCTCTCCCCTCCTCCCCCCCCCCCCCCCCCCCCCCCCCCCCCCCCCCCCCCCCCACCCCCCCCTCCCTGTTCTCCATTATCAGGGGAAGGCTTTACAAAGTAAGCCAATTTATACAAGGTATCCCGGCACGAATTAGCGGCTAATGACTCTATTAGCTTTCATTTTTGCACCGAGGAGATTTCCCTGCATAAATTAGGACCCGATCATTGGCAAAGTGTCACGGCCAAAGGACAGTTTATAAATACAACAGCCAGGCCCTGTCAGCCAAACCAAGGGCTGATATAGACGTCTCTGCAGACTTTGTCGTTGAGCTCAACAGACTTGTGCCAGTCAGGCAGTGACAGGGGACTGTGGGGGTCTCAAGGGGAGCTCTTTCAACAACGTCCCTGAAAAGGTCAACTTGACGCGGGCACAGCCCATTGACCTACCCCCCTGTCTGCTTTGCTGATAAAAATCAGATAAACTTAAGACCACTTATTGATCCAGGCTGCAGAGCCTTAGGCAAATGTTGGCAGAGCTCTCCTCATACTCTTCCTCATTCTTGTCTTCCTCCCCTGTGCATATGATTAAACACAAGCAAATTAAAATATCGGGCTGAAACCGACTAAAAAGAAAAGATTATAGTAGATGAGAGGAGGCACAGCATAGCCTTGAATTCTTGTTTCTCTGGAGATAAGGGGTGGAGGTGTTATTAAGAGGTGAGAGGATGAAAAGTGGGAGAAAGGACAGTAAGATTAATCGCAGAAATTTGAGCAGAGACAGGGAAATTTCATTAACTATGAGAGCACTTGTTAGAGCTAAATGGTCAGAGAGAAGTGGGAGGTGGAGAGGGTGAGGCAAGATGGCTCTGAGAGGTGAAAGAAGTAGTGAAAGAAAAGGCACGAATGTAGGTAGCACTTGCTTGTGCAAAATGTAACTCTTCCACCCAGCCAGATAGAAAAAAAGATTAAGATACAGACTATTCATGAAGTTCAATTGATCTTGTTCAAAATACACAAAAATGCTCATTGAATGGGTGTACTATCATATTTCATTTTCCTGCTTGCGCTAATGTGGATGTATATTGACAGGTTCCAGATTGTTCTTTTTTTATTTTAACCTTGTCCTTTTCCAGCATCATAGCAAGTAGAATGGTTGTCTGGCTGCTGTGTTGTGCTTTGCCAAACGGAGCACCAAGTGGGATCTTGTTGTTTGATAGCCTATGTAGACTAAACATCATTAACAATTTGCTTGTGTCATGATAAATAAAACTTGTTTTTTCAATCTGCTTGCATGTTGAAAGCTGAGAAAAACACATCTGAGCTTGAGAGTTTACCTTCAATGTAAAGTTGTTCTTCTTTTATTGTTTTTTTCTATTCTACATATTAATAAAACACAATAAACACAGCAATACTTGAGCTAATTAATCATTTATATGGTAATTAGCTTACATTTGATCATATATTATGAGTATCATTGGCTCTAATAGGTGCTATGGTATATGATGAATCTGAATAGTTAAAGGTTCACCTACCTTAAAGCACATGAGAGCCACTGATACTACTGTCTTGTTTTCAATAAAATTGTTCTTGTTTAGCTTTTTTGGAAGAATATTGATACAGTTGCCGCATGTATTGAGCTTAGTCCACACAGACTTTTCTCAAAAACATTGTACCATATAGTCCTCAGAATTGGGCCAGAATGTGTTAATAGAATGCTAATTGGCTAAAAGTTAGCTTGGAATAATAGACAGCAGTCCATTTATTAACAAAAAAAGTGAATGTAGAAAAGAACCACAGATAAATGACTCTGATAGCAGCTGGACAATATCCATTTTACAATGTTTAGTTTCACTGTATCACATTCACACAACCCATGTAGTTTGTGTTTTTCATTACAGAGCAAAGGTAACACATTGCATCAACAGCGTCGCTGCCACCCCTCCAGCAGTGGCCTTTCTGGTACAGCCTCCACTTAGGAGCAAATAATGAAAAACAGAAGAAATTGTACATAGAGGTATGTCTAGACCCTTACCTAACTACAATCTAAAGTGTGACCCAAGAACCAGGAAGAATCGTGACAGGAGAGCTCGGCAGACAGCTCCTCAGAATGGAGACACTGACATGTGAGTATTTTATATAGTGACTTTAACATTGCATCACTTTTGAATCAAACATTTATTTTCCTTTGTCACCACTTTTTCAACTAAAGACCATCTGTGTAACAATCTTCGTCTGCATCCATAGTAACTCCTCGACATATCCTGCTGCTGATGAGTTTAGTTTGTATAAGTATAAGTCTGTATTGCGTCAGAGTGGTTGGAAAACTTGAAGGTAGAGAAGATGTTTTCCAGAAACATTTTTTACTATATTGTTTAAAATCCCCTTCACATCCTGACCGCAGCCAATTAGTTAAATGCTCTAACACACAAATAAAGAAGTTAGTCATCTGTGGATTGCACGGTACTGAAAGAAACACCATCCAATCATTTTTACTGACCCATTCTAAATGATTGAATGGTGATATGTCTTTCATACTCAACTGCAATTTAGTTCCTCCCCTTCAACCCCTCTGCTCTTGCATGAATCGCACACTCTTAGAGGCTTGGAGCCATTTTAAAGGCAATGAAGCCAGAGCCAGAGCTTGGCTAGCTACATTAACTAGCATACTACATTAAAATACAGTGAACCATCTGGAGCAGGAATTGCATATTTCTGTGATTTGGAGGCGTGACTTCAGAGGGGAATTCTGAAGAAATTGGAACTTTAGGATTGTGTACTTTCCAATATAGCTTGCTCAAACTGTTTTTCCACGATCTCCTACTCTTCCATTTGATACCACACATTTTTAAAGATTATATAAGTTGTGTTTTTGCAGACCTTCCAGTCACTGAATTTTCAGTGACTAATAACAGTAGAACATGCTGGGTAGTAGATGTGCATGCAATGACATTTTCCCCATTAGCTGAGAAAAAAATAACTGTGGTGTGAAAATAACATTTTAAATATCCTTCAATGTAATTTTCACTCATAGTGCTATGATTTTTTTCAAATTCAAGTTGTTTTAGATAATAAATATAATGATACCCTGTTCTGAGTAGTTGTATCTGTGGTCCCTGACTAAAAAACTTCCACGGTTTTCCGACAGAGTGCTGCAACGGCTGTCTATTGTATTTATGTTTTTGGATACTTATAAGTATTTAGTATAACTCCACTTCCCACTTCAATTAAAAACACACCAACTAATGTCTTAATAAATAAACAAAAACATGTCCTTTATAATCACGGCTTTAGGGTGCTCTTTCTTTCAAGAGCAGCTCTCCAGCTCTGAAATTCCTTGTTAAATCTTCAATGACAATGTTGTAAATTAAATAAAAGGACAGTTTGTGCACATAAATTAACTTAAATTTTATTACTCAATAAAAAAAAGTAGCACAGATAGACTCTTCAATATGCTTTGCTATCATCTACTATTAATGTGGGACAATGAAATGACACAGTAGGTACCCAGAAATAAGCATTTTTTAGCATTTCTTTGTGAATAACTGCAAATGAATTATACTTCGTGCGCAGAGCCGACTCACAGATGAATGAGATCGACTGAAGAGGAATGGAAAAATGAGGGGCCCTGTGGCAGGAAGGGCACAGAGCTAAGCAAAGAGTCGGGATTCAAACCTAGTGAGAAAAGACCATGTAGGCAGCTACAGGGAGACAGAATTAGAGCAAAGCTGCAGGAGAAGTGAGGGAAAGGGAGAGGTGTTGCACATCTGGCTGGCTACACTTTCACCTCCGTGATTAAAACACACATCCTTTGCAGTTTCACTCACCGTCCACACTCATGGCATCTTTCTAGCCAAGCTGTGTGTCTGTCTGCTGGCCTCTGCACCCGTGCTATCTATCCACACTTCCCTCCTTCATCCTTCCCCCCTGACTTGTCTACACAAACTTACTGTATGCACACACACAAGCTGTCTCACACAGTCTTTGCCTTCCTCTCAGGAGGATGAGCAATACAGCTCAGGGCAAAGAGGTACTGATAAGGCGACAGGGCTGTGACGTTAGCAGGGGCCGATGACCACAGATAACACACTTACTTAAGAGTGTGTCCACATGTGTACGTGTGTGTGTGAGGCCTGTAGTCGTCAGGTTGTAAGTGGGAATGATGAGGCTAACCCCGCTATCAGCTCTGTCTGTGTCAGCACCTCCATCTGGTGTTGACTCCCCAACCAATGTGCCTGGATGCGTCTGTGTGTAGATGTGTGTGTGTGTGTGTGTGTCACTGTAGGGGGATAGTTGTCTGGTGAACAGGAAGTGCAGTCTGGGTCACACTGGTGACACATGCAGCACAGCATGCAGTGTCTGTCTTTTTCTCTAATGTTCTTGTTTTGAGTATATGCGAGACAAAAACATGCATGTTAGGAAATAAATAGTTTTTCTATTTGAACTTTTCAAGCAGTAAAAGATGTCTGCTAACAATGCTTTTCAGCATTCCACATTATTTTTTTTATTTTCAATTTATAGAGTTACCACAGTGTGAACAGATTAACAAAGTGTTCAGTTGTCAGAGAACACACAACTTGGCAGCAGAAAAAGCGTTTGCAAATTAAACATATAGGTGAAGATGCAGGTGGCCAAAGAAGCAGAGAAAATGTGAGTGAGCATTGAAACACAGCCATGAATCACAGCTTTAGTCCTCTGCTGCCAACTACTGGACAAAAATAGAACTGCACACACATTTCTTGTCATGCCCTTGTCTCCTCGAGGAGACTGTTGATAGAAATGATTGTGCAGTTGAAGAAACCTGCAAGTTTGATTCTCATTTTTTTCCTCATGCTATTGGTGGTGTGAATAAAACAGTCAAATCTAAACTTTACATGTAATCAGTAAAGGATTTGTCAGGTTTTAGACAGAAACGGGCTGAATATGCCCCAGAAAAGCAAAACGGTCTCATTTGTCTCATTATTCAAGACATGATAAATAATCAGGAAACCCAAGATAAACAATTTTTCAATGTTAACAACCAACTAATAAACACTTTCCCCTTTGATTTTTCTTAAATTATTACTAAAAAGGATTCTCTTTTTTGTCGCTTGAGCTTTTGGGTCCATTGGCATATGAAAAGCAAAACAAACAGAACATGACAATGAGGTCATGAAGGCCACAGTAGTGCATGCAAAAATAAAAATAAATAAATAAATGAATTCTGTAAAATACACCACTAACACATCTGATTTGCCCAAGGAGTTTACTTCATCTTTTAAAATGTGTGTGTGATGCAGCGACATGATTCATATGGACAAATCTTGATATCACTCACTGGAGAGATGTCGTTATGATTACACAGAGTGCTCTCTACTGGCCATTATCATTCAAGTGCATCTTTACAGTGAAGGACACAGCAAAGCCTATTCAAACACTGTGGGGCAATTTGTGTCTCAATATTTGTGTGAGTGTGTGTGCGCGCCTGTGTGTCTGTGTGTGTGCAAAATGGAGACATAATCTGGCATTTTATTTGGGAGACTTTGAGAGCAGGTGCATTGGATATAGCAGAGTTTTTCTGTCTGCACACTGTCATTAACAGTGGGGATAAGTCAATGCTGCTTCTGTTTGTGTGTATGTGTGTCCACTTGTACACCCAACAGATCAGAGTTGGCCTATTTCATCATAAGCTGCAGTGGACACTAAAGGATGCAAATAGGCTCAATAAAATATCTGTTATTCCTAAAATCTAATATTGATGATTCAGTGTGTAGCTTCTCAATAAAACGCAGCAGTAAATTGCAGGTGGATTTATATATAACCATATTCTGACCATAAGGTTAAGTGTTCCTAATAGTTATAAATGAGAGACAGGCTGTTACTTTTGTTTATTGGCATGCTTTCTTTGGGTCCCCTCGCTGATTCCAGTAATATAACATGTCGCTCTCACCGCGCTTCGAAATGAGATTAGACTGTGACATGAGCCCCGCATCATCCCACCGACAAGTCCGCACCATGAACTCTTCACCCGGGCACGACACGGCTGGAAGAAGATGCGCGCAGGCAGGATATAACCGGGCAAAAAGGGAGGAGGAGGTCGTGCAGGCGGATGCGCGCGCCTCACTCTTGGAATAATTCTACATTCAAGCCTGCCATCTACTGGGGAAAAACTTGCAACTGCGCTGTGAAAGGTTAGTATGACATGCAGGTTTGTCTGTCGCAAAAATACCAAGCAGGAACATCTCTATGTCGACCCATTAGGTTTAAAAAAGAACAAAGAAAAAAAAGCTTATAAAGCTAATAATTATATGTAAGCCAAGATAGCTTCCTGTTTTCTGTATGATTTCTTGTGTGGCTATTCTCAAAAATCAAGTGGAAATGAAATAAAAATTGTAATACTTTAGTCAAACAATCATATATATGAGATATTTGTCCAGAATCTAAATAGACTAAACAGAAAACACATATATGCAGCTAACTAGCCTTATTTTGAGACAAACAGGTAGACATGTCTTGGGCCACAAGAGGAAATAAGGAGCGTGAACGGGGTAAAGCTGCTTTGTTGAGCTTTTTTTTTTTTTTTTTTTGCTCTTATTAGGTATCTCATCCTAAATTTAACACGATGAAATGCAAAAGCTTTTAGGTGAGTGACTTGCAAGTGAAAGGAGGAAAACGGTGAAATGATGGGGATTGCTTTCTATTATTGTTGGTTGCACAGGACAGCCCACAAAGTGTTGAACTAAGCTGAGTACTGTAATATGAGCAAGAGTTGAGTTGCTGTCTGGTACTTCAGAGCAATTCATTCTTATATGTCATCTACTTGAAAGACATTTATTTTAATTTTACTGTCATGCTGCACAGTCAGGGCTGAATATTTCCTATGAGATTAATTATGTAGAGACACCAAAGAACAGTTCAATGAGCTCTCACCCTGTCTGGGTCTAAAAATATATTTTAAATGTTTTTTATTATTATTATTTTAACTTGTCCTGTTAATAATGTGTGGGATTGCTTCCCGGGTGGCCTAAATTGCATCTTGTGGTGGATCATTTTCCCAAAATGTTTATAATACAAGTAAACAAACACTTCATTCCGGTTGTTTTTTCCATTTGTCTCCATCCCTTTTAAGATGGAAAAATCTTTTTGTTGCTCCATATTGCTGTCTATGAGGAGTAAAGATTGTTATGTAAGCATGGATTGTTGTAATGTTTGTCCTTTGTGTGGCCACTGTGGAATCCTGAATGAAAATGAGCTTTGGTTTGACCGCATTTCAAGTTTATGTGTAATGTTTTTTACCTCACGTTTCCAACTTTTCACATTAACATTTAAGCAGAGCAGCTCAATCCTTTGCTATATTTTCTCGGAGTATTGCTGTTTGCATGAGGTCATTGTACACACATTTGCACAAATACATTTGCACAGCCTAGGGAGGAGCAAGCTTGCAAATCAATACAGAAAATAAGGACTTTGTTTCTACAGCTAGTCCTTTATCTTTATGCCCTGTACAGTACTAATTCTTCAAAATAATGTTTTTAATGCAAAATTATGTCTGTAGCATGTGGATTATCCATGTTTTCATATTCCTTTTACTGTTATAAAACAGTTCTGATGCTTCCTGACTCTGTATAACTGAAAATTCCCTTACAGGTGAAGTGTGATTAATATCTAACCAAACATTTCATGAGTAGAGGTGTAAAATTTTCCTTTCATTCTTTATTTGTGGAATCTTTACATCTTTTTATAAACTGAGGAGTGGTGAAATTGTTTATTTGTAATTTAAGATTGCATCTTATTATGTTTCCTATTTATTATTTTTGCTAAGAGAAGCTAGTCTGCAATCACAATTACGGGTACATTACTACAACCTGTCAGGTTGACAGACACAAAACAGAAACGTAAAAAAAAATTATCATGAATTGATGTGCATCACCCCGTGTTAGCGTGGGTTCTCTCCGGGTTCTCCGGCTTCCTCCCACAGTCCAAAGATATGCAGCTTGGGGTTAGGCTGATTGGAGACTCTAAATTGCCCATAGGTGTAAGTGTGTGTGTGTGTGTGTGCATGGTTATATGTCTATATGTGTGGCCCTGTGATAGACTGGTGACGTGTCCAGGGTGTACCCCGCCTCTCGCCCATTGTATGCTGGGATTGGCTCCAGCCCCCCCGCGACCCCATTTGGGAATAAGCGGCAGAAAATGGATGGATGATATGCATCATTGTAGTAAATAGGCTACAAAAATGAAGTTGTCATTCAACCAGGAAAACAATGAAACAGAAGGAAAAAAATGATGCTTTTAGACATTATTCATTAAAAAGAAGTTGTTGGGTTTTTTAAGAAAAACAGGCGTATAATATCATTTTGGTTAAATATTGGAATATAATTTCCAATATCATGCAAAGCAAATGAAATGAAAAGCTGTTCGTTTCATGGAAGGGGCATACCACAAATCGGCCTCCAGATGGCAGTAAGAGACAAATAATGGGTACTCCATTTAGCAATCTGGGAGGCCGTCGAGTATTGTAAGCAAATCTTACTAATGTTGCAGTTATATGTCTGAGACTTTACTAAAGTGTTTGCCTTTAGGAATGTACATGTTACAGTTTGGTTTGGTAGCCATGAGGTGCTGAATGGACTCGTTTTAATCGGCGTGCATTGGTGATCTTATCAGCTCGCCTCAAAGACCTAAAACATACATTTTCTGAAGCGCTTTTAAAATAGGCCATTTACTGGGATTAAAAGCAACCTACCTTACTAGATTTTAATAAGATTGTTTAGACATGCTTGCATCATTTCATATCTACCTTGCTTTGTCTTTCAAATTGATTCCATCTAATTCTATTACAAGCTGCAAAACCTGCATCCGCGATCATCTGCACATAAAACTGTAATTGACAATCTTCTTGGCTGTCGTCATATTAGGGCGGATTAAATGCCAAGCGGAGGCGCGTATCGGGCAGATTATAATTAATATGAACTGTTTACAGCGTCAAGGGGCCACATTGGTTAATGGTGTTGTTTATTGTGTTGCAGGAGCCCCGCGTTTCCGGTGCATCAATCCTCGTGTCAGTGCCTGGGACCCGGTGTCGCCCAGGAGTGATGGTCGCGCAGTGATTATAACGGAATAAAGGGACGTAATGAAGTGCTTTCCGCCCCGTTATTCTCGTGTGCCCGACGGCTGTCATCCACATCCACGCTGCTTTAATCCCCCCACATCCACTGGCCCCGGTCCCCCATCCCATCAACACTATTTTATCGTTATTAACTATTATTTCTTTATACATTATTGTTAATATAAAGTTTAGCAGCTAAGATATTGACTTCTGCTGCGTCTGAGGTGTTTATATATTAACTCTGTATTTTCTGTTCATATTAAGATGTTGGTGTGTTTTTCATTTTTTTAGTATTTGATTTGCTCACATAGCGCTACAGCCTTTGTGATATGTGTACACAAGAGAGTAAAAGGGAGACTAATGGAACAGGTTGGTGGTGATTAATTGTAGAAATACAATGTTGATTGTTGTAATTAAACAAAACAAGGTAAAGCAAACGACTGGGCTGCCATCTGGACCCGCAGGCTGAGAGCACATGCATTTACCCACTGCCAAGCACACCATTTGTTTACCCTTATAAAGATGCTAGGGGACCGGCTGAGGCTTGCTGGCTTGCTTGTAGAGGATGTGTTTGTGTATGAGCATTTTTGCCACAGAGATTGATCATTTTATTCATGATGTAGCTATGTGTATGTGTCATAATGTTAGTTTTTGGTTTCTATATGCCAACAGAAAATGTTTCTGTGCCTCTTTAATGATATTTGCATCTGTGATGAATTCCTAAAGACATCTATCTTAAATCCAAATGCTGATCATCTTTTCAGCTTTGGTGGATAAACATTGCAATCCAGCGATGCAGCGAAGGAGAGTGAATGTGCAGAGGTGCATAACATAGACACTGATGGGGTGAGATTAATGAAGACATTTACACGTCTACATACTCATGTACACATTTATATATAAAACCATAGCGGTACAATTGTAAATGGCATCACACTGCCATACAAATGGACATTCACCCAAACACACCTACATGCTGTTATTTTTTAAGTCAGTCAACCATCACTTAAATTTGGTCTCTTCATTTTGCCCTGCACTTTGGAGAGAAAGCTGTGAGGACTGTTGTGCGCATATGAAATTGCTTACATTATATGCTGCAATGTTTTTCCAATGGGCTGGAACATATTAAGCTGAAAATGAATAGCAGGTCTTCTCGACACCATGTTGAGCGGTGGCTAAGCCTTCACTTCCTCTTCTCCGAGTGCTCCATCATGACGACAGCTGTCACTTTTATAGCCCGTGTATGTCGGCTTGTGTGCATATACTGTGTTTGTACCATATGTTTGAATGTGTGTGCATTTATGTAAGTGTGCATGCCTGCTACAGCATAACCATGTGCAGTGCCTCGCCATAACAGGTCATGTGATGACACAAAGTATCACATCTGCCTCACCCCAAGAGAAATCATGCAAAGCTATTTGTTCTACTGTTGGTCATACAAACCAGGACGATGTTCAAATGATAGTCATACAACTGATTATCATTAATATGTCATCCTTTATATGCTCCAGAAGCTACAGTATGAGTGTTAGTGCACATGTGCATGCATTGGCATTAGTATATCTGTGTTATGTCTCACATATGCATATTTATGTCCGTGTGTGCGTTCATGCATGCATATATTGTGTGTGTGTGTGTCAGGCTCATTGGTATGCAGAGTGTCTCTGGTTCCCCTGTGGTGCTGGGTGGGATAGGAAGCATCTGTCACCTCTGCAGAGATCCAGCATGCTGCCGACTTAACCCTCAATGTGCTGCATCACCTGAGGGCTTCTATCACACAAAAAGCATGAGCGGGAGACAGAGAGAGAAAGCAATGTAGAGGGAGACATATTTCCATTGGCAGAGCCACCCATCGGGGTGGGTTTCTTGTCAGGATTTTCCTTGATTGATACATTCAAGGGAGGAGCCAATAGAAACAGGCATGGCCTGTCCCAGCAGAAGGTGGAGCCTCACTGCTGCAGCAGCCTAACACCATGACAAGCTATTGAAAAACCAGGAAAATTGCTGACATGTTGCACTCTCTCCTCCACACTTTGTTCTTTTTTTCAAACAGTGGATATGTGCAGGTGTGTTCACCTGCACATATCCCCAAAGACTCAGAAAAGAGCAGATGGCATCAAAGAAACAAACAACGGTGCTATAGTGTTTGAAAAGTGAGGTTGTACAAGTTTGCATTTTTGTTTGGAAGCTCTTGGCAAACATTTCTCATCAGCGCTGGCTGAAAGCCATCAAGGTGTGAAAATGTTATTATACATTAATTTTACTTTAAAATATTAGTAATGTAAAATGATAAAAGGTTTTTTTACACCTTGTAGGGATAGGACGAGCTGATGACTCTTGATGTAGCATGCTTACTACCAAATCAGTTGGAAATACAGACACTCAACTGAAAATACCCTGATTTCTTTTTTTCATTTACTTTTTTTTCATGGAATAAAAAAATAGCAAACCATTGCTTGTTTTTTCTTATAAATGTGAAATTAACTTCTTCCCTTCACTTTAATGAATAACCGTAATAGAAGACATTAATACAATGATCATATTATTTTAGGTGATGAATGAACACCAGTAAATACAACAAATTCATGTTATACTCTACCTTAAAATACTCTCAGAGATTTGATACTTGAACAGATTAGACTTTTATTGTAAATTAGCTTGAAGATTTGCTATATAGTACACCTAGCACCACTACATTTTTACCTTTACAGTGACCTTTTGCCGGGTAAGCTAATGTTTTAGTTCTCCGAGTCCATGCAGTGGAAACACACCAAGTACCTCTAAAAGTTCCTCCTCTACAAGCTCTTGTCCCACGCCAAAAAAACCACTTACATTAAAAGCAGCAAATCTATTTTTACATTTATTTTATGTGTTTTAAATGTTTATGTATTATCGTTATTCTTATAATTATTGCTGTATATCACTTTGGTCTGTATTTTCTGTTTTAAAGTGCTTTTTAAATTAAGTTCCCTTAACTTGACTTGGTAAATAAATGTCAGGTTTAGAAGGTTTTACCAATTTATTCACAATAACTCTAATAATTAATGCTCAATAATGCTGCTGTATCATTACAGTTATAGAAATAATTGAATTAAATTTAAAACGGGTGTATTTAGTCCTTTGAAGAAGGAAGTAACTCATCTGTTCTTATTTAATTGTAGTAGCCAAACAGTATATTTTTGCCATACTGTGCAGCTCACTTGATGCTAGCCTGGAGTGTTCATAACAACCTAATGTTGGCATTTATAATAAATTGTTTTAAAGAAAGAAAGAAGATTAATATGGGGAAAATCTAGTTAAAGCAAATTCTTGAAAGGACATACCAGACATTTTTTTAAAAAAACTATAAATTCTCAAACGGTTTATTTATGTATTTAGTAGTTTATGCTCAGACTGACCACAGTTAAATAAAACTGAATGAAACATCAGGTTTAGTAAATGGAAACATTTTCTGTTAACTGAAAAATCCCCAGGGTCATTTGGATAAATTTTTAAGTCAGCAAATTCCTTTGACTTTGGTGCTGTTACAATTGTATAATGTCAGAAAATGATGCAATGGCTCTCAACTGACCTCCTGCATTACCGTTACTTATAGTGTTACAGAAAAATAAGACACATCTGATTGCATTGAATGCAACTGCATTTGAATTTGTGTGGATGCGTATAAGTGTGTATCTGTCCTCTGGGTGTCATTGAGCCCCAAGTATAAATCAGATGGGTGTGTGAGCGTCGAGCTGCAGTAAATTAGCCAGGTTTTAATTGTGTCTATAATAGATGACTATAATTAGTCAAGGCTCTTCCTCAGCCTCTACTGCCCTGACATAATCATCTTCCAGCTAAACTATGCATCCCTCTATATTGTCAACCCTTCATTCTTTATCCTCTTGTAGCCTTAGGAGACAGGAGGGATATTCTCTTCCTCTTAGGATTCCCTTCTCTGACATTTTCTCTGACAAAACTCTTATAGAAAAATCTCCTCTTATTCATTTCAAAAAGGTCCTGAAAACAAAAGTGAAGCAATTCATTACGCACCTCTTTTTTTGTTGCTTTATATATTTTTATTAAGTCATTGTTATCATCAGAGGTAACAGAAATGGCTGATCCATCAGCTGCTGACTCTTGAAAAAAAGGTTACACAACCAGTTATAAAATAGTAACTGTAAAGCAGGGCCAATCAGTTCAGGCCTACAAGAGCTGCTGTCCTGCAGGTTTTTAGTGTTTCACTGCTTCAACATAACTGACTCAAATAAATGGATCCAACAGCCTATGAAGTTTTACACAATGACTCATTAATTTTAGTCAGGTTTGTTGGACCACAGAAACATCCAAACCTGCAGGACTGCAGCCAAATTGAATAGCTCTTCTGTCAAGGGTGGTTTTGATAGTATTCCTTAATAAAAAAAAATCCATTGGGAACAAATTCAACAGTTTCTCCATGGTTCAGAATAATACGTTGGTAATTTTTTAATCACGTTTGCATGACATAGAAAATTATATTGTGAAACATGGATGAGATATAGTGACCATTTCTGAAATGACTGAAACCTGTGTAACGTGAGGGTTCACTATGTGGTGCTGAGCTCACTATTCCCGGAAATAAACAGGATTGAGAAATTGGTAGATTTCTTGTTGAGCAGCATTTTACTCTTCTCCATACTTAAGAAAAAATACAGTCACCCAGGACTTCCACATTCCCCCACCATGATAGTGCAGGCCATTCAGCAGCTAGAAGGGGTTAAACTGAGATAAATTCAGGTGAAACACAGAAGCAAATTCAATGGACTTTCATTCTTAAGAATGCAAATGTGAAAAGCTAATCATATGAAGATTGATACAGTGAACAGATATGTACATATTTAAGACTGCAAAAATAGACATCACTTTTAACAAATGAACTCCAGTCCATGAATTACCCTATGAATCTTTCATTTCCTGCCCCTCTTACATAAGAAACTATTCAGACAGCATGGAGAAACAACAAGCTGCTAATAAAGAACAGGAAAGTCTCACTTGAGAACATAGCCCTTTAAATATCTTGAATGACTATGTTCTGAAGTGAGAACATAGTCCTTCAAGATATTAAATATCTTGAAGGTCCAAGATGACACCAGCTAGGGTAACGTGAAGGACTAGAAGTTTTAGCTGGATTGGCAGCAAATACAGTGCCAGAATGGGAGGCCATTTGCTGTCCAGAAACAGGGGTGCGCGAGCAATTAATCCGAGAAACAGGGGAGATGGAGGCTCAGACAGCGATTATGGTGGGTGCAATGGCTGTAGTGCCTGCAGTAGAAGAAAATTGTGTGTGGTGTGGTAGGAGCAAACTGACTTTATAATCATGGAGTGATCAGAATGGAGTGAAACTCGTGGTAGAGTGAAGGCTGGTATTGTAAGCAAAAGCAGCTTGACTGTGAAAAGATTCCTAAAGTTCGTAATGGACTTATGATAAACAAATTTCAGGAAAAGCTTTCACCTCACTGGCTGAATGGAGTAGGCCAGTCCTGGACACTTTTCTACTAGAGTCTGACTGAATGCTGTTTCTGGAGACAATATGACCCAGAAATAGCATTTGATTTCTGGCAAAACAGCATTTAGATGGATGTATTCAGCTTGAGGCCACTTGTCTGAAATCTGGAGACGATTCCTTCCAGGTGCTGAAGATGTTGACTGAAAGATTGACTATAAATGAGGACATTTTCCAGAAACACTAAGCAAAATTTCAATGGAGTACCCCGGAGTACCAATTTCATCAAGTGTTGTCATATGGCTGGGGCATTAGTGAGTCCCATAGAAATGGCTTTAAACAAATAATGTCCACTGCCTGTTGTGAATGCTGTTTATTCACTGTCTCTCTCTTGAAGTTCAACTTGCCAAAAGCCATGCTGGAGGTTCACTGTAGAGAACCAAGCAGCAGCTGAAAGTGCATTAGGAGTATCATCTACTCTTGGAACAGGATGAGAGTCTTTGATTGTCACAGCACTGTTTCTATGCAAAAACACCATGTGCCTTTTATCTTGCTCACCAGCCTAACTAGTGCAGCCCAGGGGTTGTAGCTTTTTCAATGACATCCGCTTACAAAAGATTGTCAACTTGGGTTTGTATTTCAGCTCTTTGTTCTAGTGTTACTCTCTAGGCTCTTTGTTTTATTGGTGTGGTCTCTCTATGAATATCATGGCTGTGCGGCCCTTGTCCTCTGGGTCTAAACTAAACTAAAGTACAATCCATGAAGTACCATATGAATCTTAAACTTGTAATCAAGTATGCACCAAAACTTTAACCAAGTGATTGTGAATGTTTAACAAGCACAGCTATCAGAATGACTATCTAATATCATAATTAAAGAAGGATATTAAATCACAAGTTGTCTTCCAGCACTTTATCTGATATCACCACACCACGATCACCAGTTACTCAATTGGAAACACCAAAGTTATATAACTCAACCCTCTAAACTAGCCCAGTCTTTTCCTTAAGCACAAAGGATCCACTGTGAGTTGAGCAATGGACTTTTATTACATTGCACTTTTCTTTAAAGTTTAATGAGGTTTGAAATGTTTTTTTCATATACCTAGTCAATATTTGCTTCCCTGATGACATACCAAACCCAACTGAGTGGATGCATTAAGGATGTAGGTAATTTCATTACTTTAAATTCTATTTGTTGATGCGGATATTTGACTTTGTTTCAGATATATTAGATATATTATTGTATTTACTTTGTATGTATCTTTCAGACAAAATCCCCCCCAAAATTAGAAGCCAAGTAAATGTTACAAAGCAATCATTTCTGACATTTCTCTAAGATAATAAGGTCTTCACATGATCTTTAACCATTTGCAACATCTACAAACACATGGCTTCTGACATTTGAAGATGAGATGATCTCAAGTAAATACATATATTAGGGAGGTTTGACATGGCTTTTTTACCCGATATCCCATTGTCCAACTATTAATTTCTGATACGGATATCAACAGCTACCAATATATTTTGATTTCCCCTCAATACAATAATGATAAAAGAAGATAGTTTCAGGTAAATAATAAAATAATGAATGCATCCTACATTTTGAAGTCGACAGACATACAGAAAGTTCCAAAACATGTCGATGAGTCCACTTCCAAACTCCTTATACTGCAAGTGACAAAGTAGTTGGATTATGTCACAGTCAAAGGATTTATTAAGAGTTGTGCCAAACCAAAAAAGCATGTCTGGAAAACTATTGATGACATTTCTCATATTTTTTTCATTTTGAATTAGAGGAGATTTGGCTGAAGAGTTTGATATATAATCAGTCAGGGCAGCCAAATTCTGGGTAAAATAAGAATTACAATTTTTTTTTTCCCAACAAGATTGAGATCACGATTCTCTCCCAATTTTTTTCCAATATAAATATTTATTGCGCATATCACCATCAACTTTGTAACAGCAGACACTGAATATAAAATAATACCGATCACTTTTCTCTTCTGTTACCTACACAACCTTTGAATAATTTTTTGTTGGTCATTTGTTCAGAGAAAGTGGGAGCGCTTGGTTTTATGTAATGATGTCCCAGATCAAAATGCGGTACAATTGTGTTTTTTATTTTTAAATAGCTGTCATTTGGGGGCTGCACGGTGGTGAGGTGGTTAGCACTGTAGCCTCACAGCAAGCAGGTTGCCGGTTTCGACCACCGTCTCGGGCGGTGGCCTATCTGTGTGGAGTTTGCATGTTCTCCCCGTGTTAGTGTGGGTTCTCACAGGGTTCTCCAGCTTCCTCCCACAGTCCAAAGACATGCAGCTTGGGGATAGGCTGATTGGGGACTCTAAATTGACCTT
>JBAMHX010000019.1:9779033-9790678 GCA_037177515.1 Pseudomugil tenellus
GGGAACTGGTTCCATAAGAGAGGGTGTCTGTCTCCCAGTACCCATACTGGAAACTGGTTCCATAAGAGAGGGTGTCTGTTTCCCAGTACCCACACTGGGAACTGGTTCCATAAGAGAGGGTGTCTGTCTCCCAGTACCCATACTGGGAATAAATAAGAAAATGTGTTATTCCGGCTTGTAAACCTTCTTCGTCTAATCGCCTCTAATGCGGGGTTTGGTGAGGGAGCGGAGGGTGAAGGAAAGTTTGTTTCTACCGGCCCCACAGTTCTGCAGGCTGGTGTCTCATAGCATTAGAGAGCGAACCATAGTTATAGTGAATATAAGTTAAACCAGGTCATACCTGAACATCTTAGCAGAGAAGCGAACAGAGACGTCGGGAAAAGCTGTCTTTGTTGTTCATCTACAACTTTGCAACCTTGACCACCATCTTCTCCAGCAGGTTTAACAGAGGAGCTGTGATCAGCACATAGCTAGCCTCTTCCTCTGCTGCGTTATTGTAAAATAAATCCAGTTTCTTTTGGCTTGTCTGCTGTATGAGATGTAGCATTTACATCTGGCTGGACTGATACTTTCTGTCTTTTAGTTAGGCTAACTTGCTTTATTTTGTAAAGTCATTAGTTAACACTGTAAGCGTGTTAGCCATGCATTTACTTCCTTTATTTTGTAGGCCTATAAGAACTTGCAGCGCCGCCACACTTCAGTGGTGCCAATAATGTTTGCATCCATAGTCTTTAGGTGAATTTGTGAGCAATCAACATACATTTTATTGTCAGTATTAGGCCTATATAGCTCCCCCAAATCGTGTTTGGGATGCTCATTTTTCATTAAAGTAAGTAAGTTTATTTAAATAGCACTTTTTGCAGACATAATGTGCTTCACAACAATAAAACAATTAACAGTAAAAAATTATGAAAATTATTGATGAAAATATAAAAACAGTAACACAACGAAGTCTGCTTGGGACTAAAATGCTCAGCTAAACAAAAATGTCTTTAGGAGCTTTTTGAAGGCCTGCGCTGAATCCAGGGAACGCAGATCCTGGGGAAGTTCAATCCAGAGACCAGGAGCAACACAAAGGCATAAATGGTCATTTCAAAGTTTTTTTGTTTTTTGTTTTTTACACCATGGACCTGAGCCTTGTAACATTTTGCAACTGGAAAAAAGCCGTTTTTAATCAACTTTAATGGTGCTCTAATGACTTTTCTCATCAAACATTTCCCCTAGATTCCTTATCTTGGTTTTGGCCAAGAGGCTCAGGTCATTTAGGTGCTGTTTAATGTTGGGGATTGCATTATCTGGAACAAAAATAAGTGTGTCAGTCTTCTCAGAGTTAAGTTGGAGGGTGTTATCACTTAACAACTGGTTTACTTTTAACATGTAAGTAAAGAGCTCAATTTGTAAATTTCAGAAATTTTACATGAGTAGTACAACTGGAGATAATCAGCAAATAAGTGATAGGAAACATTAATACACTGCTGGATTATCTGACCAAGAGGAAAAATATACAACGGAAATAGGAGCATTCCCATAACAGAGCCCTGGGTCACACCACAGAACAACCTTAGGCAGTATGTGGTTGGCAGACACACTAAAGCTTCTACCCACTAAGAAAGAGGTAAACCACTGCAATACTGGATCAGACATCCCAATCAGATACCGCAGCCCTATTAATAAAATCTGGTGGTCAAAAGCCGAAGAAAGATTGGAAATTGGCCTAAAGCTCTTCCGATCTGAACTTTCTGAAGTACTGGTTCCACAATGGCATGGTTAAAGGAATTATAAAACACGCCAGAGGAGCGACAAAGTAAATATTTTAGTCACCCTGGGCCCAATTGTGTCAAAGACTCAAAATTAAAATGAAAGTACATTCACAGAGGTGGAAGAGGGTTTCATTTTAGCCATCTTCAAGAGACACCGGGTCAAAAGAGGAGCAAACTTGGGAAAAAGGACACATGAGCTAGACTCATCGGGAAGATGGAGGGATTTGAGCATGTATGCCCCTCATATTAAAAAAAGTGGAGGCTATAGATGTGGCTCGCCCATGGTGCGCAGGCTGGTACCAACTATAATTCAGTTTCTATTTTGTCCTTAGGCCTTTAAAATGCACTGAGGGAACACAGGTGTAAAGGTTTGGTTACTTACTGAAATTGGTGGGGTATGCAGGTTTAGAAATTCCACTTTTTAACATAAATTATTACAATTGTTCATTAGTATTTTCAATCATAAATTAACATCAACAAATAAATCATTTGCACTATGGTGAAGTCATCAAGTTATTGTCACACATTTCCTTTATTAATACAGTATATTCCTGTTAAATAAATGAATGAAAATGAAAAATAGTTTATTTAAAATACTTTATTTATAAATACATCAGTGGTGACATGATGCATTTGTGAGTTTGATAGAAGTCATTTACAACCTAGGACATCAACTGTGATTATCTAAATATGGACTTGGATATTATTGTGTTTGTAGGAGTCATTTTAATCAAACTGTTTACCAAAGTAATCTCCATATGTAGATGGGATACTTTGACCAGACAAGTGAAAAAATGAAGCATACCAAGATAAAATAGCTGTGTATCTAATAAGAATATAATTTGGTGTATTTATGCACAACAGGTAGTTATTTGTTGCTGTAATAAGATTAAAAATACTTTAACCCTTTTTAGAGTACTCACTGAAATATTTAACCGTAGAAAAAGGGTTGTTATAAAAAATTAGAGGATATACAAAGATATTAACATTTTAAATTTTTGTTCCAAAATGCTACTTTCACTCAGCTTTATTTGCACAACACCAATTCACAACAGCATTATCTCATGACACTTTACATACAATTAGTCTGTTTTATACAAGGAGATTCATAATAGGAAAACTAACAGTACATTAAACTTGATTTTAATTGAAATCCCCTCCCGAGCAAGCAAGGGACAAAAAGCAACAGTAGAAAGAAAAGAGCTCCTTTTTAATTAGAAGGAAAAACTTCTTAGTATTATACACGATCTATGGTTAGAACCTGGCAGAGGAATGGAGACCAGCTGCCCACCACTGGTTAGCGATGGAAGACTAAGAAAGACAGAAACAATGAAAGTTACAACTTTTAACCTTAGAGATGTTCTGAGAGTAATGATGCCAATACTATCACGAGTTATTACCTGAAAGATAAGAAGCAAAGAGATGAAAAGGACGTGCTCAGTGCATCATGCAACATCCCTCAGCAATATGCCCATATATGGCAGCACAACCGGGGTGGCCACACCACAACCAACTAGAAGATTTGTCAAAAAAGACAGTTTTGTGTCTAATCTTATACAAAAAGGTTGTACAGTTCTGAATTAACAGTATTCTTTTTTTCTCATTTATTTGTGGAACAAACAATAAACAGTTCCCCCTGACCCCCACTTCGAATCTTCATAGCAAAACTCAAAGCTTATCTTTGCAAACTACTATTCCCTATGATTAGTTCATTGTGTCATGTTTTTCTATACATTTTATATTTATATTATTGTCTTGTTGTTGTATTTAATTGTATTTTATTTAATTTTATGCATTTTAATATAAGGTCGCCGCCATAAAAGACACCCATAAATAAAATGCATTATTATTTTTTTTAACTTGTGTTTTATTTTTATAGGTTGCTGGTTTGAGCCTCAGATGGGGGAGGTCAGAACAGTGGTCTTTCTGTGCAGAGTTTCCATGTTCTTCCTCCCACCGTCTAAAAACACGCATGTTAGGTTAACTGATCATTTTAAATCGTCCTTAGGAGTGAATATGAGTGTGCCTGGTTATTTGTTTGCTTATTCGTCATGGACTGGCGAGCTGTCCAGGGTGTCCCTGCCTCATGCCCTGTCCCTGCAGAACTATTTTATATGTCCAAAGTAGTGCACAAATGTAATTCTTTTGCACAAATGAAGGGAAAAGGGTGCAGTGTGCAGGATCCAGTTAGACAGCTGCATTGATTGTTGGTTGCAGCTAGAAAATACATCGCCCACATAACCTCACGCTTGTATGTGCGTACCAAAGATTATGATCCCACAAAAGATTTTAAAATCACAGAAAATCCTAAAAAACAACTCAATTTATTTCACCTATCTGGACAACTGTATTAATGTGCCTGAGCAGTATAGTAAAGAAATCACAGCATTTTTGGATGCATATTACTGGTTCTGAGGTTATGAAAACAAGTTTCATTTCAATAGTTACAAACTGATAAAACATTGCTATGAATGTCATGATACAGTATTTATATTACTATTAGAATAAACACCTTGAATGTAAAAAATAACTTTATTGACAGTGAAGGTTTATGGCACTAAATAGAATATGGTAAGTTATTTTCAAATGAAACTTTACATGAAGAAAAATGCATCCTTGAACACATTCCCATAACAATTAACCACAAGCCCTGCCAACAGAGGGCTGTTTAGCAGTGAGCAAAGCGTGAGACAGTAAATATTGTACGTGACCAAGGACACTAAGGTGAGATGATACATTATACGACGTGTGATGCAGGAAACAACATGAGGCAGGAGTACAGAAAGAAAGAGGAGTGATAGCTCTGCAGGGAGAAGTGTGAGACCATCTGCTGTTGGCTACCTGCTGTTCCCCCTCTTTCTAGACTCACCTTCCTTTTCTTCTTTTTCCTCAGTTTCCCCAGCAGTCCATAATAGTACTTAGTTGGTTAGTGTCAGAAACCTGGTGTGCACTGGGAACACCACACATTGGCAAACATGAAAAAACCTGAAAGATAGTTTCACTTTAATTTTTGTGACCTCATATCTATACGTTTATTCATTGTATTGCTTCAGTTGCTCTTTTACTTCTTAACAAACTTGCTTCTTCTTGTCTATGTCTCTCACAAAACATGCAGACACGGGAGGCACACAGATGCAACAGACACACAAAACATGTACACACCCACTCTGAGAGGGCCTCTCTAATGGATTCTGAAGATTCCAATTTCCCCTCTGCCACCAAAGACAGAAAACCCTCTGAGCTCAATTACCCCTGTCTCACACTCGCCAGACGAGACCACAAGCACATGCGCACACACTCACACATGTGAACACACATTTGTACGCATCCTTGGGTGTAATCATAGACACACTCACACATCCTTGCACACCTTAAACCGCTGTGACATATTGAGAATCACACAATCAGAGTCACGCAGTCAGACTGAGAGGAGTATTAGTCTAAGGTAGATTTTATGTGATGGGAGATAACAGGGTGAGGGAGCGGGAAGAGGAATTGAGGTGTTTGTTGTGAATGTGGGGGGAAGAGGTCAGCATACAAAAAAAGAGAAGAGGCAAAGATAGAAGGAGGCAAGATGAGAGGATAGAATCAAATGAAAGATATAAAGAGAAATATGAGAACAAACAAGGCTTAAAGTTCAAAGAAAGATGTAAAGGAGAAATAAAGATTGACGTGCATGATTCTCTGGCTTTTACAGAATCCACTCTTCCAGAAAACTTATTAAATTCTACAATTAGCTGCACGTCTCAGGCTATAAATAGTCTCACTTTTTCCATTCTGTAATGTCAGTCAGCGAGCCGGGCTTCGACTGTGGGGGAAACAAAACAATTTAAATTATAGTGAGACTCTCTCTTTGTCTGGCCACCCTTTTAACGGGATAATTACTAGTCTATTCATTCGTGCTCGGCCAGGGCGATATATCACCTCACTGCTCAGCGCCCCGCTTTCTGTGATAAACGTCCTTTACTGGAGGGGAGGGAAGGAGGGAGAGGCTGAGGGTTAATGTGTGCCCATTGAAATCAGTTTACTATTTGCTGTTGGCTTCCACCAAAAGCCTTGTAGCCTACGTTGTATTGAATAGCCTCCTGCCAGAATCAGGAGAATGCAAAGAGGCACTGCAACTTGGTTGCACCAATACCTTCCCGTGGGCCCTGACCACGAGGAAATGAACGAGGAGGCGAAATGAAAGGGAAAGAGAGGGAGCGAAAGGCATCTATTATTCAGCACGCCCCGACCCCTGCATGCGCGCGCCATTAAAAATAGGAAATCCATAGCGGAGACAAATGGCTTCTAAATGAAGCACTACAGGAGGAGAGCGGAGATAGGGACCCCTGTCACATGCGCTTTAATTGTCTCCCGGGGCGATAAGGGGATTTATCAAATTCATCGTGCCAGTAAGGGCTGTTAGGCCTATGAGGACAGCTGAAGAAACAGCACAGCATGTGTTTGTTCGTTCAAAGATACGCGCCATGAGATGGGAGCAATAGACAATTAAAGTGATCATAAATTTCACCAAACTGTAACAACTCCAGTGCCAACTGACTGCTATGGTTAAATAAAAATCAATGCTTTGGCTAGTGTGTAAATGAACAAAAAAAAAAGCTAAAGCAGGCAGTGATTAAGATGCAATCAGACTACAGACAACTGGCCTATAACATCAGAGCTGTTGAGGAGATAAAATAATATAAACCTTATTAATATAAACCTAAACATCAACATCCAAGTGGCCATCAACCAAAAAGATGAGAAGTGTTTAAAAGGTCAAAGGGGTGCTTAAATTTTTATGGTGTTATGATACATTTGATGGTCATGTGGTTGTTTACCCTCATGTGTTTGCAAAAACACTGCAGTACAGCATCAAACTCCTCAGCAGCACAGTTGTGGTTCATACAAAACAACAAAGAATCAAGAAAAATAAAGTGTTCTCCCAGTCTCAGAATTTCCAGAAACCAAGGAATAGGTTTGAGAACATCTGGGAGAAGCAATAACTTCTCAAACCAATCCTCAAATATTGTTTGTTCACTGCCTGGCTGGTCAAAGACTTTTTTTTAATAGCACAATGAACAAAGTGAGGCGATTAAAGCATTGCTTAGGATCATCCCATAAGTGCAAAAACTTAATGTGTTAAGGATCTTGATATAACCTAGTTTTTGACAGCTTAACTAGTGCTGTATAAGAAAAGAATATCTTTCTATGTACCCAGAAGTGTAGTATGTGGTCCTTGGGTGTATATTGGTGACAATCTCCGATCCTAAAGAGCCTCAAATGTGTTTCCCATTGTAACCAGGAATACTTTACTTTGGTTTATTATTGCACAACATCTGGTTAATGTAAATATCCATGAAGGGACACAGTTCAAGTTATAAGCCCCTTCTTACTGTTTCTATCAAGCTTTGTTAACTAAGGCTAATGCATGTCAGGTGTTTTGCAGCAGGAAAACTCCCAACAAGGACTGTAACTCTCATGGAAGTTTCCCACCCCTGCTTTAGAGGTTGGAAGTTGCAGGAAGAAGGAAGCAGGAAGTAAACTAAATCTAAAGCTTAACAGCACAATCTTAGTTATATTAACTGCCTATATATCAGTATAAATAAAAAAAAAACCCATTATGAAGAATTTTATGTAGAAAATTGCAAATATGAAATGTAACATTGCATTGTGAATCTGCATTATGACCAAATTGTTCCAAAAAAATGTTTTATTAAAAAAATGCATTAATATTGACTAAGTTTTCGAAAGAATTCATTCATAATATTTTGTATTATTTCCACAAACCAAATAGCAGAGTTCTCTGCTATTTTTCATTTTGATTTCATTTCATAAGATTCATAGTTGATTGTTCATTTATCTTAAGCCAACAAAGTTAATCACATAATATTGCAAAACTTTAACATTTATCTTACTTATCACAAATCCATTTAAATCAATTTGCTTCACTAGAATAAGTTATCTTTAATTATTGCTTAATTAAAAAATAATTAGAGATACCTTCTCATATCCACCTGTACGCACACATGAGGGCTCCTTAACTCCAACAAAGTCCATCCCCATAGATCCCAACTATGAACTGGATATGTCTGATCAATACATAAAGAAATAAACATAAGTATGTAAAAAAAAAACATATTAATGCGAAAAATAAGTCAATTATTTGTCAGACAGGACGATGATGTGAAGATCTGATAAATGGAGTTATATCTTAGTCTTTATCTTAGTAAGGACTTGAGCAGCATTTCAGACTTTTTAGTTAGACAAGACAACATTACAGTAATCTAGTCTACTAAAAATAAATGCATGTTTTTCAAAATCCTACTGAGACATCAGTACTTTAATCCTCAACATGTTCTTTAAGTGATAAAACGCCGACGCTAAAGTTCAGGTCTGAGACGAGGACTATAGATTGTTCGTTTTGAATTTAGATGACCTTTAATCTTTCATCCTTGACTAAGTTTATCTTAATTTAACTGAAGAAAGTTCTGGCAAATCCAATCTTTAATTTGACCAATACATTTAATTATAGTTTGGATTGGACTGTGGTCTCCTGTAAATGTATGTGTCAGCAGCATAACTGTAACATATTTTGTTGTTTTTATATAATATGTGTGAATAGGAGCACATAAATGTTGAACTTAAGTATCCCCAAAATGGATTGTTGAGAAAATCTGCAGGTTAGCATGACTTGTTCAAATTTTTGAAGACACAAATAGACCCTGTCTTTTAAAAAGGACCCAAACGATTAATTGCAGTGTCATAGAATTCCACTCAGTTTTTCAGTCAGTAAGATGTCATTGCTGACCCAAATGCAGTATTGTATTGCATCTTATCTTGCTCCAAGTAAACTCCAAGTTCAAATGAAGAATCAACCCTGAAGTTTAACATAAGATTAGCAGAAGCCTGTTGACCCTATAAAGCCAAACGTATAATATTTGATACAGTTTCTCCCCCATTTTATGGTAGATATTTTACTTAAAACACTGTAATACTGGTCTCTTACCTATCAAATTATAATAAATGGGAAAAACACAAAAAATATATTCTTAAAGTTATTTTAGATTTTGTTAAAGTGCCAAATAAAGACTTCCTTTAAAAAATTGACTTTTCTTGTTCTTCCCTGAGATAAAGACTAAGAAATGTTGATCTACAGTACGTGTTGCAGATCCACAGGGTTAGCTACTTAGCTGACTTTTATACCTTGTCATATTAAAGTAATGAAAAATGCATCAAATATCAAAACAAACCAAATATTCTTATTTTGAGATTGGCTACAACTGATTCAGTTTTAACAGTAAAATAACATTTTTTAATTCCAAGATGATGATAATTGAATGATTTTAAGATACTGACAAATATCATTCTCCCTCAGCTTCTGTAGTTTCACTCTCAATCTTAACTCATTAAAATAATCACGCAGAATTTCAAATAAATCTTTTGGTGAGAAACTATTTAGAAAAGCATTCTGTACTGGCACATTTTACTCAAGTAAGTCCTTGACTTACTCTTATCCCATTGAGGCAATGTGGTTCTTTGCTTGTCTGTTTTGCAAACAAATAATATAAGTATAATTTCCTATTATATCAGTGCACTTAGCAACACAATCCTTTCTAAGAAAAACCATTTAAAAAACTACACAATCCCTGTTCCGTTTTATTTTTCACTCCACACTTGTTAAGAATTTTTTTACTTTTTAATAAAGGGATTAAGTGACATGTCTTACTGCTCTATTTTAGAAGAAACCTGAGTTACTTGCGATTCTAATATGGATCATGTCGTTATTTTCAATACACACATTAATTTTTCTTTTACAAAACTGACAAATGCCTGCGGCAAACATCCTTTTATTGTTGAAATATTATAAATGAAGCAATTACAATTGATGACAAAAGTAATTAACATTTAATTAGAAAAATGAGCACTTTTTATTACTGTTGTAATTAACCTCTACTGATGATACAAGTGACCATTTTTTAGAGGAAATTACACAGAATCTCTTTCAGATAAAGGTACTGTCTCAACCTTTAATGTTCCACAGTGTTTTGAATCTCAGTTAATCAAACATAAGTGTATTAAAGCAAAAAATTTTCACCAGTCACACTTTTTTATTTTGATTTTCTTAATTTAGAGGCAGCTGTTTGTGTAAAATGTCTAAGATGTAAAGAGGTACATGAAATAGATGACTTTAAATGCCTCGTTTTATTATGCACTTTTTTTTACCACCGCCAAGGAGGTTATGTTATCGCCAGCGTTTATCTGTCTGACTCTGTACAGCATAACTCAAAAAGTTATGGACGGATTCTCATGAAATTTTCAGAATATACTGTATCTAAAATGGGAAGATGAAGAAGTGATTACATTTTCAAGGTGATCCAGATCACCATCTGCATCCAGGAATGTTTTGAAGACTTCTTTAACATTATGAGATAGCCCCTCATGTTATTGCACCAGACGCCTCCAAGAGGCCATTTCTGTATGCTGTTTTTCACTCTGACAAAAAAATATGTTTGAATGAGTAATATTTTGGGATTCAAGTCACAATACGAGGTTGAGCTGTGAGCTTAACAGAGGTTTGTGCTCTCCGACTGCTTTTCTAGTAATAAATTATGTATTTTGCCAAAATTAGATCAGGTGTAACAGTATCATTAGTGATTTGCTGCTCCACACGAACTTCAGCTCAGGTTATGGAAGCCAACCAAATTGCCAAATTTACATGTCTTGCTGGACCTGACCGGAGAGGATAGAAAAAAGATAGAAAGACAACAGAAAGGAAAGAGGAAACAGAAACACGTCATATAGGAAACAATGCAAACAAACCACTGATTCTAAACCATCTGCTAAACCTGTACAGAAATATAATAAATATCTTACGTCCAGGAGGGGGCAGAGGGAGGTCCCAGCCAGAACCCCGTAGTCAGAGGGAACATGCCCCAACCCTATCGGGCACCAGCTGCCCAGGACAGAAAGGCTCTGGGGCCTCCAGGAGCTAGAAGCAACGCCCCAGCCTCTGAGGCACAGGGTAGGGCCCCCAGAACCCCGCTGCCAAGGGCCAGTCTATACCTGCTGCACCAACTGCTCATCCCATGAACCAGCCCTCACTACTCTGACCCCATCTTTCCTGTTGTCCATTCACCCCCCACCCCCCCACCCCCCAACACACACCTGTCCCCATACACTTACACCCTCTTTCCCCATACCCACCCACTCACATAACCCATAGATTATGTCCATGTTTCATCATCTATATACATTTAATAACATCCTTTCTGATCAGACAGACCCACAGCATAGATGTTAGTATGGTATTTCCTTCTTTGTGCGCCAGAGACGTGTACAAGGGTTCTATCATATCTAGTCTGGTTTGTGTGGTGGAATCAGTCAATTCCAGTTCAGAAGAGAGTGCTGAGGAATATAAGGGAGAATTGAACCACCGACTGGAGTTCCTGCCCACCAAGTCAGATGCTGAGTGACGGTGCAGATGAAAACAGGACTACTGCAGAAACAAACACACTGCAAGCGAACATAGACCGGTTGCTACAGAAGTTACAAACAAATTATTTGAAATGAAAACTATTATTTTAATCTTATTTCCAAATAAAATCATTGCAGTTTATTTATGATAATAATGTAATATTTACCTGAAGGCCTACTGTGATGGATACTGTGAATCTTAAATCCATTTAAAATTACTGTCGACTGGACGACTGTCCAGGATGTACCCTGCCTCTCGCCCGATGACTGCTGGGATTGGCTCCAGCTACCTGTGAGCCTGAACTGGATGGAATGATATGGAAGATGGATGGATAGATAAAATTACAGTCATTTTGTATGAAATAAAAACATTCATTTATTTTTTGTGCATGTTATTGCACACACATATATACAAATTTATATATA
>JBAMHX010000019.1:9790778-9821216 GCA_037177515.1 Pseudomugil tenellus
TATATACATGCAATCCAAGTTATTAAGCAAACTGTATAAATGTGTGTTTTCTTTTTGTTTGTTTTTCAATCAAATTAATGGGTGGTATTGAAATACCAAAGACATCCCTTGACATTTTGATTACTGAAAAATCATCTGTTTTTACACATATTTAGGTATGACAGAGGAGTCAAGCATGTCTTTAAGAAACTTCCAGACACCAAGAAATTGGAACAACAGGAATAACAAGTTTAACACCTATAATACTTTGGTTAAAAAAGATGAATAGTGGACCTGCAAGTTCCAAAGTCTCCAAAAAGAGGTTGATTTTCCGCTAAAAACCAACCAGTTCATGGGAGAAGAAATAAATACTCTCACATTACAGAACAGGCAAATGAAAGATCAATTACGAGATGGAACAAATCAGAAGTCCAAATTTCTGCTTAAGGACCCAGACCGGACAAATGAGCGTTTCCAGCAAAGAGCCAGCTTCAAAATGTGGAATTGGCTGTGTGAAGGAGTTACATCAACAAGAAAATTTGTCTTTAAGACAAAAACTTTCTGGTCTAGAAAACACAATAATGGAAAAGACCAGATTATTCACAGAAGAAAGCACCTCTCTGCAGATGATTATTGAATGTTTACAAAGAGATGTTGATGAAGCTAACCAAAATTTTGAAGCGATATTGGCAAATCAGAACAAAAAAGGTTTTGGGGACAACCAGCTTGAAAAGTCACAAGATCGAGAGCTGAGATTTGAAACGGCAACCATAAAGGACCTAAGTGAGTACCTCGAAGATGAAAGTGCTGAGATGCTGCCGGCTGATTTCCAGCTTTCACAGAATTTTGAAAGTAAATATGGGGACCAGAAAAAGGACAGAGAAAAGTTGAAAACCATTTTACGCTCTCCTGATCAGTGCACCAGTTCAAAAGCACAACCTATTGCTTTCATCTGCCAGCCAAACTCGGACGTCCTTGTTTCTTCAAATGAAATCCAGGAAACAGACATGGCGACACTGAGATCAGTAAACTGGCGCATGAAGGAAGAGTTAAAACGGCGAGAATTTGAGGAAAAGAAACTCCAGCAAAAAATCAACGAACTGAATTTTAAAAATGAGAATTTAAGATCAGGCTTGCATAAAAATGCAGGGTCAGGAAAGTGTAATTATTTGAGAATCAAACAAGAAAAACGATCTTCACATGAGGAAACAAGTGATTTTCAAAACCTGGAGGAAATTAATGGTAAGGAAAACATAGAAACCATATTGCATAGATTGAAAGAGGTAGAAACTGAGAAGGGTCAACTAGAAATTGAACTGACAGAAATGGACCTAACAAATTACCATTTAAGGGAAGTCATACATAACCAAGTTGTGGATTTGCGTGAGCTACAAGATCTCAGAGATGAGATTTTCACTAACAACGCAGCTGCACATGAAAACTGAATTTTAAAACAGGAGATACAACATTTTCAAGACATGTTGAAGAAGAAAGAGGATAAGATGCAGAAAAACATTGACATCATTAGCCAGGAAAAAGAAACGCTGCAAAGAAAATTTGATGTGGTTTACAAAACTCTGAAAGAGCCAAAGTAACCACAAGAAATGGTGTTATCAAGAAATTATTTCTGTCCATCAGCTTCAAGAGAATGAACGACTCAGCAAAATGGTTGCCAGTCAGGAAAAATCCAACTCCATGCTACGGATAGGCCTCGATTCTGTTAGCGAAGAGAATGAACAGATAAAGGATAGATTTTATGATATTGAAATTAAGTGGAAGAAGCCTCAGGAAGAGCTTAAAGACCAAGAACGTAAGCATGGTAAGTCAAAAGAAGCCATGCTGAATCAAATTCGGAAGTTAGAAGGACAGCTGCGAAATCAGACAGCTGGTCAATTGAATAAGGTACAGGAGGAAAACCTGTCTTTAAAAAGGACAGTGAAGAATTTAAAACAAAGTTTAGAAGAGAAGAACAGATTGCTGGGAGGACATAACAGCCTCAAAGTTAAAGCTGAAAATTTGGAAAAAGAGCTTTGTGTGACCAGAAAAGACTTTCGAGAAAATGAGCAGAGTCGCCAGCTGGAGATCAAAGGCCTCCGTAAAAAGATTTCCTCTATGGAAACCTCTAACTTTATGCTGCAACAACACTTAGAATCCAGCAACTTAAAAATAAAAGAAATGCTATCCGATGAGGAAATGAAGCAGAAAAAACTGGAGGAAGAGCTTAAAGACCTGGAATGTAAACATAGTATATCAAAAAAAGCTATGCAAAATCGAATTCAGAAGTTAGAAGGACAGCTAAAGCTGGTTATTTGAACAAGCTGGTTATTTGAACAAGGTACAGGAGGAAAACCTGTCTTTAAGAAAGGAAGTGAATAATCTGCAACGCAGTTTGAAAGAAAAGAACAGAGTGTTGAATGACCAAATAACTATGATGATCAAAGCTGAAACCTTAATAAAACAACATGCATTCATGCAAAAACATGCATCCATCTATCATCTATCGCTTATTCCTCAACGGGGTCACGGGAGGGCTGGAGCAAATCCCAGCTGACATTGGGCGAGAGACAATTTACACCCTGGACATGTCGCAAAACCATCACAGGGCCAACACATATAAACAAACAACCACGCACACACATTCCTAAGGGCAATTTAGAATCTCTAATCAGCCTATCCCCAAGGTGCATGTCTTTTGACTGTGGGAGGAAGCCAGAGGACTGTAGCCTCACAGCAAGCAGGTTGCCGGTTCGATCCCCGGTTCGATCCCCGGTTCGGGCGGTGGCCTATCTGTGTGATTGGAGACTCGAAATTGACCTTAGGTGTGAGTGTGTGTGTGTGGGTGGTTGTTCTTCTATATGTGTGGCCCTGTGATAGACTGGCGACCTGTCCAGGGTGTACCCCGCTTCTCGCCCGTTGGCTGCTGGAATTTGGCTCCAACCCCCCGCCCCCCGGGGGGCTGGAGCCAAAAATAATAATTTTAATCATGTTTTAGTCATGTTTGGGTTCAGGTTCCTCATTTTTTAATTGAACCGAACCTTGATTTGATACTAATTATAATGGTTCTTATTCAAAGAGGAATTTATGTTTAATTCCTGTTTTCCAGACTGTCAATTATGATTTTATAGCATATTTGCTTTCATAAAATGGCAGTGTGAAAAGTGTGAGGGCAGCTCAGGTGTTATGAAAAGTCATAAATTCCATTTGCTAATCAATAATCAGACTGACTTTTTGGAATATTGTGGGAACAACTTAACATAAGTAAGTATTTTCCATAAATAAACGTAATTACATTTTGGCTTTATTAACTTGGTTGTTTTGTATCTCAGCAGGTTTATCTCACTGACAGTTGTTGCTTCCTTTCCCAATGTTGCTTCAGATAGCAGATGGGATTGCAGACAAGATTAGGCCATAATGAAATGATATGATACAAATAAAAGTTAAATTGAAATCATTATTGCTAAACTTGTTTTGTACCATTGAAAGAATTTTCAGTCATTGTTGAGGAAAAACATTTGTTTACAAACAAAAACTGTAATATTTTTTTAATACGTAAAAAGTATGTAAAGTAAAAAGTAAAATGACAATTTTCTTTATAAACAGGGCCAAAGTGAATGCAGAGACGTGGGCACAGGGGACGAGGAGGAAGAACACTGTTATCAACAATTATGCTACTGAATCAACTACATATTAGCCATAACAGTCAGGACTACATTTTTACTTATTTAAACTATTAAAAATAAGTCCTAAAGGCCAAATAGAAAAGCAGTGACACTCCCAGCTGGGAGACTTTCACTCTGTTTGGATATTTAAGGAAATTAGTAATAATAGTCAAAAATAATTTCTCTTGTTTGTGAAATGAACTTTGTCCTAAAGAAATAGTTCTGCACTGTCATGTCTAATATGACCAGTGCTGGGCATCTTACTTTAAAAAAATAAATAGATATAGTTATTAATTACTTTTCCCCAAAAACAATTGAGTTAGTAACTCAGTTACCATACAATAAAAGTAATTAGCTACCTGCCGAAGTAACTGACATTAGTTACAATGTGCTATTACATATAATATTTAGAAGGTTTATCGTAAACAAATAATAATAAAAATAGCAAAATAAAAACAGAACTATGTACAGTATTCAAAACATTGGATATATGTTTTGACTTAACAGATTGCAGACACCCATATGCATAGAAATAAAACATATAAAACATGATTCCAGTTCAAAAACGTTACGTTATTAACGGGACATAAATGTAGTTCCAAAAGTAAAAATTATAGATATGCATATATAATAAAGTGAAATAAATGTGAGCAATAATAGGGCACTGAAATTAAATACGTTAGCCAGGATATATAACAAGACAGGCCACAGCAAACTTTCAGTGCTCATGTTGAAGTTTTATATTAATAAATACTCATTACACTGTTTATCTGTAAAAAACAAACAAAACAAATGTGTTCATGAGGTACATGTAGATGTCAGGTCACTGCAAGCTAGGCCACCACTTCATGTTCATAAGCGATCCTGTAAGGACTACGGGTCTGGTAGTTGCGTATTAAGTGTTGTTTTTAACATTTGAGTTTGAGCTTGCCAGTGTGTAAACATGCGGGCAAAACACACTTTCTGCACTGAAATGCGTGTGCATGTCGTATGTTGGTAAACATTGAAAGGGGTCCATATGATTAGCTGTCCTTGCTGTTACTCTGCTCCATTCCTGTTTTAACCGATTTGTACATACCAGTCTCACAGTGGTTATTACTGGACACTTGCTGCCGTCCAACATAGTAGTGAAAACAATGGGGATCATGTGACTGCACGTCCTCTTCATAAGATAAAAACCACACACATCTTCACTGCTCAGTGTGGATGAGCAGATGGGAGATGCTTTAACTTTGGTGGACCCTGAGATGTTTTCAATGCTGACATGTCTTACAAGAAATGCCGTTTCAGATGTGAAGGAAAGCTACAGATTCCTGAAGGAAACAACAACTAGACAGCAATGGATAGATGCTTTTAGGAGCCAGCCACAGCTTTGGGACAACATTTCTATTTGTCACTGTAATTCACTGCAGACTGCTGGATGAATAAGGGCCAGTGTGATGAGAGATTTTCTAGCAGGCTTTTGTACGAGGATCTGTTTCTACAATGGACTGCATTTTTAATCCTGAGACACAAGCTGTAAGTAAAACCAAATTAACCAAAAACATTGGTTTTGTTTGATAGTATGTGAGCTCACTTTACTTGAAAGCTGCTGCATATAACACCTATGATGAGCAGAAAGTTAGCTATCAAAATTGTTGATGGAAATTACTGTAATGCATTTATTTTAGAACTATGACATTTGAAATACTGTGCAGTAAGTAACATTGCTCATTTTAATATAGTTTTGTAACTTTCAAAAACCAGTAGATCGTTACTTCCTCCAAGGAGGTAATGTTTTTACTGGCATTTGTTAGTTTGTCTGTGTACGAAATACTTCAAGGACCTATATATGGATTTTGATGCAATTTTCAGGATATATCCAGAATGTGAAGATGAAGACATTATTTAATTTTGGTGGTGATCCTGATCTCTGTCTGGATCCAGGAATGTTTTGAAGGGTTCTTTAACATTGCCAGATAGCCACTTATGTTATTGCAGCTGACGCCTCCTGTAGGCCATTTTTATCTGCTGTTTCTCACTCTGACAAAGATCATGTGTGACTGAGATATTTGACCATAAAGTAAGCCCAAACGTCTTTCTAGTCATTTCCTAGACACTAAAAAGTGAGGAGTGACATATTGATAATTGGATGTGACAACAGCATGTGACAGCAAGACTGCCTGATAGGACATGGACTTTGTCAATGAGATGATGCTTTTCCATGTTACAGGACATCAGCAACACCAAAAAACAAAAGTAAGTAGTCATTTTAAACTGTTTCGAAGATATGTGCTGTTTTGTAACGCTTATCTCTTCCTGTCAATCTCGACAGAATCAAGGTGGTAGTGTTAACATATGTCTATATAACTCTATTACGAATGCCCAAATTACTTGCCAGAAAGTTACAGCATATAGTATAAATGATTTCTTCAAAATGAAATGGTATGATCCTGACAAAATCCAAATCCAGACAGATAAGCAGACATCAGAAGAGGAAAA
The DNA here is from genome assembly GCA_037177515.1 of Pseudomugil tenellus. Lineage (NCBI taxonomy): Eukaryota > Metazoa > Chordata > Actinopteri > Atheriniformes > Pseudomugilidae > Pseudomugil > Pseudomugil tenellus. The sequence continues at coordinate 9,796,898 of JBAMHX010000019.1, forward strand.
ATATTCTGACTAATACAAATGAAGTTACAAACAAAATTGGGAGTAATATTTTAGGATGCGAGTCACAATATGAGATGGAACTGTGAGCTTAGCGAAGATTTCCACTCCCCAAGTGCTTTTCTAGCTTAAGCAAATCACTTTTTGTTTTGTAGCATGAATAGTGCTTTATAAATAAATACATTTGAAATTTAAATTTGAAAAATGTACGTACAGAGTCCAAAAGAAAGTGTCTTTCAGCTCAGCAGAGATGCAGATGAATGAATATAAGGTTTTTTTCCTCCCCTGGGAGAATATGTGTATGTGTGTGCGTGTGAGTATTTATGTTTCCTTTTGTGATGGATGAACGACAGTCAGGATGGCAGCTCATCTCCTCTCAGGCTGCTTGGTGACAGAGAGAGATGTTACAGCGTAGAGACAGTACAACCACCACACTGGCAGGCAGGTGTCACACTCACACACATACACGCTTCCAACGTATGTGCCTGCGAAACATCCTTTTCTTTCTAGCTTTCCACCTCCCCCCCCCCCCCCCCATTTCACAACCCTGCCATTCCTGTCCACCACCTCTGTCTATCCATCTCTTGCACCCCTACCCCTCCCCGTGGCCCCATGTTCCCTGTAAAGTGAGCTGTCTTTTTGTAGGCGGTGGCCTCCTCTCATCTTCTTCAATGCATCAGACCCCAGCTTGTCAAATGCTCAGCCCCTTCCTCAACATTCTTCCCATTCCAATCAATGGGAGCACCATGAATATTTCACACTCCTCGGGCAGGCGTGAGGCGAATTGGAGGAGGAGGTAAGTCGTGGTTGCATGGGAGAGCGATGGGTGGTGGTGGGTGGAAATGGGGAGGGGAATTTAGACTGTCAGGATGCCAGTATGGTGAAGCGAGTGGGGCTTTTCTTCTTGAATCAGACGGGGCCAATAAGTCATTAGAGGGAGAAAGATGTGGAGGTGAGGATGTGATAGGAGAAGAGGGGGATGAGAAGAGAGTTTCACTCTAATTTTCTGCTATTTCTATTTTTTGCCATCCTCTTTCTGTCTCCTCTTTTTTTTCTGCGTGTGTCCTCCTCGTCTCAAAATGTTAAAAACAACCTTCCAGCAGAGAGAGGCACACACATACACATCCCTATCCTCTCTTCCCCTCAGCAACTCCCTCTAACCCTCTTCTTCTCAGCCCCCTCAACCCTCTCCTCCCCCTCTCCTCCCTTCTTCCATCTGTCTTTCTTGCTGCAGTGCCCATGCTGCCAGGCAGTATAAATCACATCTCCGGGCTTGGCTGCAATGGGCCTGAAAATAAAAAGGCATAAAAGTGTCGGGATGAGCTACGGGCCAGGGGGGGAGAATTCCTTTATGATGGGTCTAAATCCTCCTCCCACCCTGCTACCTCCCTAGTGCACACACACAAACACACACAGATTGCTTGAAGACACATGCACAGCACAGAGTTTAACTCTGAAATTATCCCCTAAAACAGCTGTAGTTTGGATCTCCTCTCTCTCTCAGACAACTGTACAACCTTCCAAGCACACATACACTCGGCCACATATCATATTAAGCTCTTTGTTGGCTGTGATCTGAATTGAGACATCTCCTCGCCATGTTTGGACCTTAAAGGAGCAGTCTGGCTAAAAACAGTAACATTGTCTCTGTCTACCTTTCTTGCTTTAATTTTTCTGTAAGTGATTGCAGTGTCCTGGGAGACAAACTACCTTTTTGTTACACTAACAGTGTAAAATGATACAAGACATAAGGATTATCATATATAACCTTGTACTGCTTCTTAACATTTTATTCCATTATGTATGGATAGGATGAAAGAAAAACTTCAATACCTTTAACCCTTAAAGTCTAATTCTTTTTTAGTACTGATGTATTTGATGGTAGTGGAACATCTATCTTTGAGTAAATGTGTGCAACATAACTAAAAGCACTCTTAACTGTCTGAGATTAATTTTGTAAAGGTTTTTTCACCATGGGTTGTGGCATAAAGGAGACTCACTTCTCTGTGCATAATGGTAATTGTAGACAATTTATGATCACTCTAGTCTCCATCTATGTATCGTTCTGTGTAAATAAACCAATAAAAAATGATTGAGATGGTCTATAACATATTGAAATGAGCCATAGTGGCAGAGATGCATTGTTAAGGTTGACTAAGTGATTATGGGAATGAAGATGGAGGTGAGCAAAAGCACAATGAATGGAAAACTCCATCACCTGCTGAAATTAACCTATAGCTTCGAGTTCTCCTTTAATCTATGTCCCGATGTGCACTTTGTCAATTCTATTAGATCACGCTTTCTGTGGAATGAACACATAATGCATACACATACACAGAGCAATGATGATAATGGTGAGCACCTCCCCAGGTGAAACCTATTCAGTAACAGTGGGAGCCATCTCAGACCTAATTATGCTTGCTTTGGTGTTTTAACTGTATTGATCAAAACACTGAAACAAACGAGAAATGCTTATCAAGCTGGAAAAGAAGAACCCTCAGCAGTTGGTGTGTGTGTACCTTAATGCATTTGTGTGTGTGGGGGAGGAGTGGGTAAGCTCCATAGGAGTGGGTGAGAGTGATGGCATAGGTCTGAGAGGTGGTGAGATATTGGTGGTTGTAAAAAATTGCAATTCTGAGCTTTTGAGTTATTAATTACAGCCTCTCCTCCTTCAGCCCTTCTTTAGCAGCTATTAGAAATACTGCCACACAAATTACTCCACATATATGCTCACTTAGGCAGGCCTCAGGACATACAAAAACACACGTACACACTTGCAGGTTCATGCACGCAAACCCTCACATAAATTAGCTCATCCATACTAAAGCTAAGCTTACAATACCCTGCTCTGATGAGCAAGCTCCTGTCGACCTTGGAACTCTCTGGAAAGACAATGCAAGGGGAGCCATGCTGTGAGAGGGGGGTGGTAGGGGTGGTGGGAGTAGATAAGATGGAAGGAGAGAGACAATAGATGAGAGGAGGGGGGTATAGGAGAAAAAGAGAGGGAGAAAGCACAAGTAGAGCTGTTCAGTACAGGGCAGGAGGGCAGTGCTCCCTCCCTCCTTTCCATCTTAGCTCATCTTGAATGCAAATGTGGTTTCTATACAGTTCCTTTGTGCCGCCTCTAACTGCTCCAGAGAGAAGCAATTACAACTGCTCCATTCAGTCAGAGAGAGAAAGACACGCATGGATAGAGAAGGGTAATTAATAAAGTGATGGTGTGTGTGTATGCGTATGTTGGGGGGGGTGGTAAGGAGGAGTAGAAGAGACGATCACGTACCTGTAGAGGATCTTCAAGTAGGAGTGGAGTGGGATATTGATTTTAAAGAAAGCTTTGTTATTGACACAAAGAGCAACAATTAAGCCGACCTGGCTCATATTACCGCATGGATGGAGATAGGTGAGAGGTCAGTAGTAATACATTTAGAGTTTTATACAATGTGTAATACAATAAAGCAGTATTGTTGGGAAATATACCATATTTTTGAGGTTTTATTCTCTCAATCTCCTCATCATAAAGATAAAAATGGAGAATTTATTGAATATCTATCCATATATGACATCACCCTCCATTGCTCTCTATGTTTCTGTGAACAGACATTTGCACTGCCAGTGCCATATCCTATTGCAGTCACAGTGGCCAGGCAGCGCCGCAAGGTATGGCTTTTATGGCAGTCATTTGGGCTGCTAATATGTCATCTCCATTAGCCAACTTTTAACACTCTCGGATAGATGGCCCTGTGACATTTATCTGTGCAGGAGTCATATTTTAGCTGTTAAATGGCCAGTGATGTGCAGAGAGCATACAAAATGTGTGTATGTGTATGTTTTAGGTATGTGGGGTCGGGGGAAAGAGATGCATTGACTTTTAATGATGCCCTGAGCAATAGCACTTCAGAGGGAATAATCACAATACAATGCAAGTCATCCCCTTTGACCCCAAATACACACTTGCAAAGCACACACAAACGCAGACACACAGAATATGTCAAGAGGAGGCAACAAGGTCGAGACCCGGGCTTACTTCCTCAACAGTTAGACAGCTGAGGCACAGTGAGCCAGAGTATGCATCGTCAGCTGAAAGAGAGAGAAAAAAACCACCCACCTCCAAAAGAGAACGGGTAATTAACTTAGCAGCCTATAGAGAGATAATGAGGGCTAAAAGAAAGAAGGGAAACCAAAGAAAGAGTGAAACAGAAGAGTGAGAGATTAACAAAATGGGCGGGTAAATATGTGCAGGAGCAGGGTGAGAGCTACCCAGGCTAATTGCTCATATGGATTTTACCATTGTTGGCTTTTGTACGGTCAAGGAGGTGAAACCATTCCCTGTGGTGCCGTCAGGTGAAAGTCTAAATGAGCTAATAATTTAGACTCATAAACTTAAACCAATATTGACAGTCACCATGTACATTGAAAAGCATTAGAAAGATTCCAACCATAAAACAGCTGTAAATAAGATATACCCTCTTGTCATTTAACTCATCACACACCTTTCCCCTCTACACGTTAAAGTACCACCCACGACGCTGCATTAAAAAGCTGAGAATATGTTCAGTGTCATTTTATGCATAGCCTAGAGGCGCTTGGTCACCTGTCCAAAGGCACTGAAGTTGACTAATGTGATAGAAAATTAACAATTAAAAATATCACATGGGCCCAGAGCCATCGCAACGTGGACCGTTCACAACTCAGTGGACACCCTAATTGCTTTGAAATACAATTGGGTTTGGGCTTTGTTTTGTGTTTTGGAGGTGTGAAGCGCATCAATGCACACTGGAAATTGAGTTATAAATTACCAAGCTGAAATAGACATGTACCGTGAATACTCAATATCCAAATTCTGGATGTTTTCCCCTTCAAAAAGGCAGATGAGTACATATGTATACTTACACACACTTATAAAAAAAAATGCAATTTCTTCCAGCTGCATTTTCATTTCGTAAAGAAAATTTACCGTCTCTGATCCAAACAGTGTATGTGTGTCATGCTGCATGCCTGTCATCGGGTACGCTGATAAGGTCAACCTTAACAGCAAACAGAGATGAGACGCTCCATCCAGAAACCAGTGGGACTCAGAAAATGACAGGATGAGCAGGGGAGAAAATGTTCACTCATGCACATCTTTCACCAGCATTCATGTGTATGTAAATGTATCAGTTTTTTCAGACGTTCCACTGCGTGTGCAAAAGTGTCCGTTTGCTGTATGAAAACAGCTCAGTGGCTGTTGTGTGAAGTCGCTGACAGCTTCATTATGGCTTGTGCGCACAGGGAGATGGCGCAATCCATGGAGAGGAAATGGGAGGACAGACAGTGAACAGAGCGTGTTTGATGCTGGGCTTGGCCACATGTCATTCCAGCGGTTGGTGAAAGCAGGAATAAGAAGCTGCCGTTTCCTCTAATGAGCTTTTGCTTCTTTCATCAGCTTTCAATTTACAAAAGGTGTCTAGAGCTTCTGCATAACCAACCACACGCAGTTCAAAGCATTCTTGATCCTTGCAGTAGGTTCCCCAGAGCAGATTGTTTAAATGAATTTGTCTACAACTGTTTTTTGAAAGCCTATAAGCTGACAAACACTTCATGCTTAAAATAAAATAGCATTATTTGCTTGAAACATTTTCTCAATCATGAAAATCAAAATACACTATTTTTGTAATTTTTTTGACCCAAGTTTCCTTTTCACAGAGGTCAGAAATATTTGTCATATTTGGATTAAATTATGGACTGTCACAATGTAACTAGTTCATCAGAATTTGTCAAGCAACACAGTGCTTAAGTAGATGAAATGTATAAATTAAATGGTTTGCATCCACCACAAGTGTTTTAGGTTTGTGTACCCAGGTCCACCAGCTAGTGTGCTGTGTATAAACTCCCTCTACTGGAATGCTAAAGCACTGCATTACTGTTGCACAAGTTACTGAAGCTATTTGAATATCTGACCCATCCCCACACTCAAACACACAAAATTTCCTTAAAAAAAGACAATTTATTTATCCTTTAACAATTCCTAAAAGCATTGTCAAATGTATACATATTTTTTAAAAAGTCTATAGTTCAAAACATGCCTTCCTAGCCTGAGTGCAGCTGTAATCCAGAAATAAAATACATAGGAAAATTTTAAGAGTCCATTAAGCATAGATTTTACAAAGTTCATACATTTTACCATAGGTTTTTTTTTTTAAAACAAAAGAAAAAGAACATTTCTTACGTACATTCTTAAATGACAGGCTTTGTTATAAGAGTATTTTGAAGCAAAGTATTAAAACTGAAAGTCCTAACAAAATTCTTGCTCTTTGGAGAGAAAAAAAGAAGTTATGATCACAGCTAATAAGAGCTCAGCAGACCATCAAACAGGTTCTATGGTGATTTACATATAAAGATAAAGGGCAGTGTTGCTTCTACACAATACTGCTTGTTGAAGGGGCCTGAAAATGCTGAGCAACAGCTTAAGAGCTATGGATCTCAGATGAATGGAGGAAATGGACAGGACTCTCTCTTACAGTAGTGTCAATGCTTTGTCCCAATCCTGATGATGAAGAGCTGTTACAAGAGCATAGAAGTCAGAAAGACAATTTAGCCTTAAAATTACAGTATGTAAAATGTTTGATATCCTACCTTTCACAGTCCGAGTCACAAGAAGACTTGTCCTCTAAACTACTGTTCCAACCACTGTTGGAACGCTGGATAGCCTCAGCCACTGTGTACCTCGTCTTACCAAGAACACACTTTTCGATTTTTGAAGCACTGAGGTTGGACTGAAGGAATAGATGGAGTCGGCTATCCGATAACAAAAAGGAACTATGCAGGACACTGAAGAGGAGAAGAAAATTAAACCATTTTTGCAAAGCAGCTAAGACAGTTTAATTATGAAATTTCTCATTAACTCACTTTTCTAAGAATTCCTGCAAGCCCTTCATCCTCTGGTTGACTTGCACTCTGTTCTTCAAGCTAAAAAAGGGATTCCAAGGGGGCAACTTGGGCAAATCTCTGAAAAATAAAATGGAATAATCAAATACATGCAAAATAATAATAATAATAATAATAAAAAACTAAGTTTGAATTCAAACATACATGATCAGAGCATTCTGCTCTAGACATTGTCGCAGCCAGACAAACTCACTGTAGCGTCGTCTCACACAGGAAGTCTTCCTTCGGAAGCACATGCTATTTGTCTGCAAGAGATAGTAAAAGTGCTATTTTTAAAGATATGCCCTGCCTCCAAAAACTCTTTCCTTAAAAAGAAGGGGGGGGGGGGGGGGGACTTACATGTAAACAAATCTCATAATCAATGTGTGTGTGCCAGGGGCCATCTTTGTGGAGCCTTGGATCTCGAACACAAATACTAATGAACTCCTGTAATATAAAAAAATGATATTATATATTAGTAGATCAAACATTGTAAAGTTGTAAACATAGAATAATGCAAGATTTTCACCTGTGTATCATAACATCCTAAAAAAGTATAAATCAGTATGAGAAAAGCAAATGCCAGAAAACTGAGCAGTGCCAAAAAGTATGTGGTACTCACTGTTTTGGAGAGATTATCCAGGATACCATCCATCATGTGTGCAAGACTCTGCCCGAAACACAGAATAAATGTGCTAAGAATGATTTTTTTTATTAATAAAAACACAGCCTTCATTGGTTCCTTATAGTAAGCTTTTAGGAACACAGCAGTCTTAGCTCACTAATTTAAAAAAAAAAGGAAAAAGCACCAACATTAGGACCTCTTAAGAAGCAGAACAAAGGGCAACTAAGGATTAAACTTGCGAAATAATATGTTTCTTTCCACATGGAAATCCACTTAATAGTTTGTGTTGACAACTGAAAAACAGTCCAGCCTCCAATAAATAAAAAAAATCCACATGCAAGTTTCTCTCTTTAACTTCTAGATCATCAACTGTGACAATATAAGCAAGTGTTATGCAGCTTGGTATTCTGAAACTGCCCCCTCACATGCAGGTCTCAAGGTTTTAGCAACATGTTGTCCGTAATGACACATGGCTTGAGTTAAGCACAGCTGATCAATAAAGGGCAGTAAAGTGTAAACAATCAGTCCAAGTCTGAAAACTATGACGCCACTTGACAAAAAGACATCACATGAAATCATATGCCTTCACAAAGTAATCAGTTGGATCTACTTTGTGATGAGGCGAACTGCCTGCTGGTTAGAACAATCAGTCAACTCGTTCATTGAAACAGTCCTGCACAAAAAGTTGCCAAGTTATTTCCCCCAGAACAAAGCAAGTAAAAAGAAATCAATACACTCCACACTATTGCTTATATCTGAATGTCAGAGGAAGTTTTAAGTGCTGCAAGTTTTGTCCATCCACCAGGAGATATGCAACAGCTTTACATATAAAATGTCATTTTCAATTAACAGATCTAAACAGGATTATAAAATACGACCAGATGCAGAATTTATTCATGTTCTCGTCAGAAAAAAAACAACACCACTCAAACCATGCTCAAAGATACTTTAAATAAGTTTTCTTTCATGTTAAATCTAATAAAGTCCAGGAAAATATGTATATTCAAGACCTACCTTGAAGTTCCTCCTTTTATAGAATTAATCCGGTGTTTGTGAACAAACAGGACCAGCTCTGCGATCCGGCTGGAAGCTCAACTCTGCCTGCACTGAAGTTCCGCCAACACAAACTTCCAACTGCCTGGTGTTACCTTCTGTTGTGTGTCTGGCAGGTCACGTCGCTACAAAATGTCTACAAAACAACAAAAGGTTGTTGAATTAAAAAAAAAAAAAACCTCCTCGTTTGCTGGGAGAAGAGTGGCGTGTTGTGCGTGTCCTTAACGCGCACCTGCGCCTTAAGTCAATTCTTATCAGCTGGTGGGAGGAGGCGGACTAATTACAAAGCTGGGCCTATAAAGCAAAACGCTCTAAAATATAGTTTCATCAACTAGTATGCAAAAGCAACATGTTTAATTCAGTATGCAAGTTTAGGTAATTTCTCTGTTATACTGGTTAGAAATGGGGAGAATGATAAAACTAAATTAATCCTTTTCTTTTCCCAACACATTCATTTAGCATATAAACATGGTTGCCTTGATTAAAGAAAAAACTCAAGTCCCGTCAGTCTTGCGCTTTTCCAAAGAAAACATTTTTCAAGAACTGTAAAACTTTGGACAAAAACAGATCATGTGAAACTAATTTAGTGCTCTTCCAAGCCTTCAGAATGATGATTGAAGCTAATTAGCATACAAATGCCATGCTGTCCATGTTGATTGAACTTTTGATTAAATCAGTAGTGTGAGGTAATTTTTTTATGTTTCGTTGCCACTGCAAATAAGCACCACATGCTTAGACAAGCAGGATGTTTTCCAGGTAATTGTTTGACTTGAATAATTAGGATTCAAGTTATGTAAAAAATAGGCCTTAAATAAGTTCGCCATTCAATGCACATTTTATTATTTTGCAGGATTGCAAAAACACTTAATGTGGTTCCAAATGTGGAGGGATTTTCAGCTGCCTGCCACTAATATAAAAGTTCAACACACTCTTTTTTCACACAAATGCCAGTAAATTTTCCTGCACATGTGCAGAGATGTGAAGATACCAGACCAAAAAGTGTTTAAACCTTAGCTATAGTACATTAACTGCAATTTGCTTTCCTTCGGTGCTGTTAGAGTAAAGCAAACCATTTAGCTAAAATCAGTTGTCTGTCTTTTGTGCTTAAAACAGAAAAAGAAAAGCCATCATTTTAGGCCACATAAAACCTTTAATAGAACATGAAAAAAAACATATTTACACACAGTAAACAAAATGTACTTCTGAAACAAAACACTGGTGTAGAAAAGTGAACCCCAGCATATTTTAAGAGATTTAGAACAAGATAGAAAAATGTGTTAACAGATTAACTAATTCAATTAACCAGTTTAAAACATTTTGGAGAAGTAAAGATGGTTCTAATAAAGACCAGCAAACATCTGTCTTGGGATAGAATGACCTGCTAGTCTCTTCATGTTTCAGTGAAAAATAAAGCCAACAAAAACTCTTCCAAGGCTTCACAATGCAAGCACGGAAACAGTTTCAGATATAACAGAAGGTAACTAAAACTATAAAATGCAGGACAGGCGAGAAAGAAATATATTCTGAAGAAAAAAAAAATGGATGTGGTGCAAGATGAAACGGGGTCCAGTGGTAAAAATTACTGAGCTTCATCCTCTGGGCAGGAATGCCATGTCAGTCTCTCCTCATAGAATGATATGACCACCTGAGGGCAGCGAGTGTTGGCCTCTCGGGCTGGGACCAAATCCGCTTCATCAGAATCTTTCCTGAAAGGGAGACAAAGAGAGATTTGGGGATAAATCGTGGTTGTTACAGCAACTGTGTAAATGAAAATTTCAGCTTTAGAATCAATAAAAAAAAAAGAAAAAAAAAAAACAACTATGTTCAATCGATGTGTCAAAAGATCTGTCAGCACCATACACTTTTCACAGTTCACAAGGTTTCCTGATATAGATGGTTTCCATATTGACAATGATAATGATCCAATCTTGTGACGAGTAAAGTTGCAAGTGGCTCCAAAACCCTTTACTGTCAAGGAGATCGAGTGGGTAACTAGGTGGAAGGAGATGTCACTCCATTAAAAAAAATAAAAAGGAGGGGGCGGGCGGCTGCAAATCAGCCAGATGATTGGCTGCCTGCTTGGATACGAAAGGTTTGTTAGGAGAGAATGCCCCTCTAAACCACAAGGGTGGGGAAAAAAATAAATGAATATTAAAACTCGATAGTTTAATGTCAGTTTGTACATCCTCTTGGACACCAAAGGACTGGACCAGGTCTAGGAATTTGTGACAGACCTTTAGGGAGCTGTCCTACACCCCAATGAGGTGAGGTTTGGCAACATGCAAATGGCACATCGACATTTTCCCAATTTTTCCTTGTATGGGTTGACTAATTACATGCTGATATTCAGAGGACATGTTTTTTATTCTGAATACATGCAATGTAGGAACTCTACAGAGTTGAGATTGAAAGAGAAGAATGAGTTTAATTAGTTAATTACAGCTCAACTTTATAATCTGCTAAACAGAAAAAAAAAACATCCAACTCACCATTTCATCAAGAACATCAACTCCCCACTGCTGTCTGTTGCACCAATAATACGTTCTGGTTCTAGGTTTCTAGCAAAGCCTCGAGGTTTGTCAGCCTAAAGATCACAATACAGAAGATAATATATGCAGTACATTAGTACAGCTATTCCTAGAAATTCTAAAAGGATATTTGCTTCCTGATCATTCAAATGACATTTAAAAAAATTTACCTCTCTAAAATTATTGATCTTTCTGCTAATCGGAGGACAAGCTTCTTGTTATTGATAAATTCAAAGTACCTTATCAAAAGGAAATGCTTCCCGATAGCATGGAAATATCAACTCACCACTTCTTTCTTCTTGGCTTCTGTCTCTGGCTCTTCTGTGGATGCCTTCCTTTTAACAGGAGCAGGTTTCTCCCTGACATTTTTCTGGGATTCCAGAAATGCTGAAATCAGCTCTGGGCAGTCCAGGTTTTCTTCTGGCTCCCAAGTGTTGTCAGCACTGAACAAGGAAGAGTGAAATCAGCATCTGCATCTCGAATCCCCATATTAAATATGGGTTACCAAAAATAAGAGCACCACTGTGTTCAGAAATGAAAGTTAGCAGCTTCATGAAACCACAAGAACTTGAGAAGAAAGCAAAACCCCATCCCAGGGATGCACTTCCAGCTCAGATGGAGGAGGGCTGAGCATCCCAGGAAACTTACTCTGTAAATCCTTTCCACTTCAAGAAGAACTCTACTTTCCCATTCACAATTCGCTGGTCAATGACTTTTTCCACCACAAATTCTTCAGGTTCCTCCTGTGTCACCTGTGAATCCCTCTTAGTTTTAGTATTTTGCTTCTTGCCCATTTTCCTTTCAAAAACAAAGAGAGAGTAAGACCTACTTTAAATTTCTTATATGCATCAAGTTTTTCTCCTTAACCACGAATTTATTAGCAGGCCCCAATTCCACAAACGATGCGGAGGGTTATAAATACTAACTATAATTAAAATTATAATAATTTTCAAGTTTAAAAAAAAAAGTTAAACACTGTAAGGTTTTCATAAATGGTTTAAATGGAAACTGGTATGTTAGCTCATCCGAGTTAAGTCGTGAAAACATTTAGGTTTAGCCTGCTAATAATGGCCTGTATCATGTAATTGCAGTATAGCAGTTTAAAATTATAGCCACGCGAAAATAAAACGAAAATGCAGCCTTCGTACATTATGTGAAACGCAAGACTACTTTTGGCTATTTGAATATATATTAGTAAAACATAACTGTAACATTAACAAAAGAGAAGCTAATGCTACTGGAGTTTAAACTCAAGCTCGCTACGTTGCTACATGCTCCAGCATGCAAACTAGCGCTTTTATATATTCAGTAAAAAAAAACCCCACTAATTGTTGTGAAACTCGAAGTAACATGCAACACGTAAAACGAGCAAACACCGCATACATACCCTTAAAACCACAGCAACAAAGTGAATGATAACTCGTAACACGCGGTCTGCAGCCTTTATATTCACTTCTTAGCAAGTCGGCAGTCTACAGAGCAGGCGCCAAAAGTCCCATGTAGCTAGTCTACGGGAGCCGGAAGGAAACGCGATTTTTTTTTCACCTTCTCTCTCTTTTCTTTGTTTCCAATGACCTGAATTGTCAAGGGGACCCAACTATTACGGGACTTTCTGAAACCACTTTTTAACCAACAAAAGCATCAAACGAAGACCGAAAACTATGCCAAAGATGTAAAAGAACACAATGAAAATTTTCAAAATGACAAATTAGGAATAAAAAAATAATTTAGAGCCTATAAACCCACACAAAAATATAATACAACAAAATTAAACACAACCAAATTAATGAAAAACATGCAGACTTGGTTGTAGCTCAGGTGTCAAGCTACTTTATATGAAGCTTTTAAGGGACGTCACAAGTCTACTCAGGATACGACCTTTAAGAGTATTCTGATCTGCTGAAAAGCTAATGCTACTTTATGTTCATGTTGACATGGCTACAAGAAATATGGTGAAAACAAAACATTCAAAAGTTGCAAGAATAAGAATCAGACGCTTTATTTTTCTTTTTTTTTAATTAAAGAAAACAAAGTCTGCAGTAGAAACTCAAAACACTTCACACAAAAAACAATCATACAACCAAACTGTCTTCAGCAACAGAGACATTAATGAAATTGAATGTCATACAACAGCAAAGCAACCTTTCAGCCAATCCAGGATGAGGAAGACAAAAATTCGAGTCACTCATTTAATTTATTCAGTGAACTATCTAAAGGTGTGTACTCGTGACAAACATGGCATTATTTAGGTCTCTGGTAATCTCAAATGTGTACACATATAAAATAAAATATATTTTTAAAAAATCCAATCCTTTTAGAGCATTTTTCTAGCAACAGACTAGTTGGTCATTTGGGGTAAAAAAAAAAAAAGAAAAAAAAAAGAGATTTGTTTCACAAGTGCACTTAAGTTTCCGTAAGTCTATTTCGCTAAAAAAATTTTTTAAAAAGGGATATGAGGTAGAATATTGACAAAATAGTACAAAGAACTTTAAGGGGTTGAGTCCATTTTTTAAACAAAATTAAATATTCACTCACACTTTTAACTAATTTTCTGTTCGCATCATTCACTCGGCTGATCATGTAAAGCAATATAGCACTGAATAAGATGGAAATGTCATATTACACTCAAGATCATCTAAAATAATTTATATATAGAAAAAAAACTGTCAAACCAAAATTTATGATTGTATTTTTTTTCTTAAGAATACAGATATTTTATCTTACTTAAGATCACATTACCAAGGATTTATAGGTCATTAACACACATATCCTCCACTGAGTAAAAAAAAAAAAAAAAACCCAAAAAACAATGTTGCCAGAATGAACTAAAACGAAGGTGTATGGTCATAAATAATCCTGCCAAGAGTGAAGTTATTTTGACTGAAAGGATTAAATAAAAATATCCTTATGTAGACTCAAAACTTTTTCTTTTAACATGCATCTGTGGATTATTAAAAACCCAAATTGACCAAGAATACTGCAAATTAAGGCATTTTCTTGTAATCATTGGTACTTTGTATGTCTTCAGACAAGGAATAAACCTACATCCAATGTCTGTCAAACTTCAATCCCTATACAGGTAAATGTCTGCCAGAATCTGAAATTATTCTGTAAACATACAGGTTGCATTACATTGTTTAACCACTTCAATTTAAAATGACTATTTTGAAAGAAAAAAAAAAAAAAGACCGTCCTCGACATTTTTGTGATGCATACGATCTTTAAAGAACCAAAGAAAGTGTAATAAATACCATCTTTAACTTTTTTATTCTACTGTATCGTCAAAAAGAAAGGCAAAGTTACAAGAAAACACACAATCCCCTCCTTTTAGATCAATATCCGGAAACTGTCACACTTACACTTGAAAGTAATAGTCTTATCATATCTTAACAGGCACAAAGAGAGACTGTTGCCAGCAGCTAAGCTGTTCCCTTAAAGCACCCCATGTGCCTTGGCAATCATAAATAAGCAAAGAATGTCCAGTGTGGAAGCTACAATTTTGTTATTTACACATATTCTTTTTTTTACTTATTTATGCTTTAAGTGTCTTTCGTTTTGTAGCTTTTGGATGATTAGGCTCTAAACAGTGGTAAATCCACACGTTTACAAAAGAATAGATCCCAAAACCAGAGTCAGCCACATAAGTTCATATCCAAAAAAACAAAAACAAAAAAAAAAAAAACAACCTAAAAGCTGGAAATGAAACATCATTGCTTTTTCTCCTTCTTCCTCTTGTCTGATTTGTTGCCAGCTGATGTGGAGACAGCAGGCCGTCTAATAGACTGAACTAAAACCCTTCCATTAGCCCCGCACTGCAGGGTGAATCTCTCCGGGTTCAGGGGCTGCCCCGAGTCATCCCTTATCCGAGCCAGGACGTCTCTGGTCAGCTGCTTTATTTGTTGGCCCACAGCACCCATTGTCTTGGCTGTAAGCTGTTTGTCTCTCAGCAGTCTGTCTCTTTGAGCTTGCAACCTTTCCACCTCTTCCTGAAGTCCTGTTATGGCATCAAGTTTGCGCTTGCGGCAGTTTTGCGCTGCCAATTTATTCTTTCCGCGCCTGCGGATGTCCCTCAGTAGAGTCACCTGTTCTGGGGAGAAGCTGTGGCTATCGAGAATTTCCATGAATTCTTCCACAGGCATGTTCACAATCTGCAGGACAGAGAATGGGATGCACATAGAGCGGGCACGAAGCTCATCGCGACTAAGCTCCCGTTCTTCCAGCTGTGACCCGTCGTCATCGCTGAGAGACTCCTCTGTTTTGGGGGGCAGCTTTAATGTCGCCTTGTTGAGGACAGCAGGAGATGAGTAGCTGTGGTCATGCCAAACACTCTCACTCAGATCAACAGGTGACCACGCAGTACTGTATTCCATTACACCTTTTGAGGGGAGTGAATCCACCTCACTGCTATAGCCTGTGGCTCCACATTCATATTCGCAGCAAGAGCTGGATGAAGAAGACATCGCAGAAGAGCCTGGAAGAGAGAGAGAGAAAAAATGATTTAGTTAGCAAATATTACAACACAGTTTTTCAAACCTGAACAATAAAAATACATTTAGTCTGAATTTTTGTGGTGATATGGACCAACCTGGAGACAAAGAACCACCAGAGCTGGTTTCCAAGGAAAGACCAGAATCAGAGTCCAAGTCCTCAAGGACTTGTGGATGCATGGACCCCAAGCTGTTTATTAGCTGGTTGTCTATCATGTCCAATCCTCCCAAACCCAGCTGGTTGATCTGGTCAAACACTGTTTCATCCAGACAGCCACCCAGTGCACTCTGTGATGTCATGTTTGCTGTTAAATTACATACTGAGGCGAAAGGGAGTGCAGCGAGACCCAAAGCCATCCCTGGTGAAGCATCTGTGAGTGAGGAGCCCACTGAGTCCATTCGCAAGAGGCTCCTTGGCTGTTGGGAGACAGTTCTGGACTCTGCTCTTCCAGATGACACACCAAACACCCCAGCACTGGTTACCATAGCATCATGCAAACTGACATCCTGGCTGATGGCTGCATTGACGTCTGTGTTGAGGTCGGACACATGCCCAGCAACAAGTGAATCCAATTCCTACACAAGAGACATACGGAGAATTTTAGCTGTCCTGCATTCTTCATAAACATTTGCGAAGCTTGGTTTATAATATGTAGATCCACAAAGCCCACCGACACTCTTTTACACCAATTATATGAACCCATCTCACGCTTACGCATCTGATCTTTTGCTTAACAGATATGAAGATATGTCTTTTCACATGCGGCTTGATGTTATCAACAAGTACTGAATACTTACATCAAGGTCTGTTAAAGAGAGGAAATTGTTCCAGTCAATCTCACTGGTAGGGAGAGGAGGATTGGACAACACAGGGACTCCTTCAAGAAGATTCTGGAACATAGTGGAAAACTTTTTCATTCACAAAGTAAGATAATAAAACAGACACCCGGACAATACAAAAATGTTTTGGTAACTTTACTGAGCTGTAGTTAGCAAATAATATGCTTTCTCACACTAAAAATGTGTCTGTGGGTGAACTGCAGGACAATCAGCTTAGCATCTGGACTATTGCTCAACAGCCAGGTTGTTGCAAAAAGTGAAGGATTTGATTTGTCAGTAAGTTGCTGAACATATGGACCACACCGTTCCCTGCTACAAAATGTACACTGTGTTTCAACATTAATGCTGCTCTTGTTGAGCTAATTATGCAATGCATTGCCCTGATGGCCCCTCGCATATCACATGCGTATGTTGAACTCGACACTGACAATATGGTATTGTTCTGCTTACTAAATGTATAAGCAGAAAAGCAACCTCCATTACTCCACCTTGTTAATGTTAAATAGTATATCCCTGCTGTAGTTTGCACTTGCATCTGTAAATGCTACGAACTTTGTTCACTTACAATTGTTTTCAGGAGTGTTCATTATCCCCCTCCAGTGCTTTCCAGTACATAGTCACACCTGATTTTATTATTGCAGTGGAGCAATAATAAAGATTAAAGATCATGACTGTTCAGTACTGGCTTTCCTCAATAATATATCAACAACCACATTAAGATAAGCATCCGCATTAGGCTGAAAGTGAGGTTATTCAACAGAAAGGAGGATAAAATATGGAACAACAGATAATGAGGACAACATGGCAAAATTAGATCTTATTGTTAAAATAGTAATGTTTTACTTCCAACTAAATGAGTCCGATATCACTGGTAAATCAAAATAATTTGTGATCAGGTAAAAAGTCTTCAGAGGATTAAATGGTGGATCTGTGGCAGGTGGAGTTCTGGGCAAGACTTGCGACGATGGTTTTTTCATGCCATGTTACTGATCTGCTGCACATTAAACTAGCTACCACAATGTTTGTTGTCAGTTTGTGAACATCAACATGAATAACATAACTAATTTGTTTGGTCAACTGAAAAGGTACCAGTTTAGCTAGTGTACAGAAAACCTGAAAATGCTAATCAGTACAACTCATTGTATCAATCTGTGTCAGACACCCATATGAAAAGCATAAAAAAGGCTGATGGGAATAAAATAAAAAAAAAAAACTAAATTATGCTTTAGGCATGATTACTACCACAATTCTAAACCTATATTTAGTTAAATACACTACAAGACAAGATATTTATTATTCTAACTAATCAACAGTCCTGTTTTTTTTTCAAATATGAATAATTTTTAATTTAATGCTTGCAATACTTTTCATAAAAGGGCAAAAAAAGGACTGTGAAAGTTGTAGGAATGCTTAACTCATTGGCTTCCAGCCTTTGTAGCTCACTCATGTGGAAATCTGGTCATGCATGTGCATTGGGGTACCTTCGGAGTGTGCGCTCAGAGCACTTAGAATGCATTTTGGGGACATATTGACATGGACCTGGCCAAATCAGTTTCCTTATAGAAACTGCTAAGGGTAAAACAAGTCTTAGAACATCTTAGATTTAGACGTCTTTGGCAAGCAACAAGGTAAAATCCCTTGTATGGAACACTCCACAGGTTATCTGGATCTTTAGGCGAGTGTCATGAGTGCTCAAAAATGTGAATATTCCCAAAAGACTCGGTTATTTACAACCAACAATTGGGGTAAGGTACACCACATTGTGAACAGCTGCATCAGTAAAAAGTCCAACAGTCCAACAACAATATTTCTCAACATACAATTGCAAAGTTGGGACTTGACCAATCATAGTCCATAAACTAGAAAACACAGCGTTGGAGGTAATGGCTTGGGTATATCCCTGAACGCCTCTTCAATTTCTCCAATCATCAAATATAGAAACATTTATCATTTTCATTTTTTTTTATTTCGACCCATTTGTCATCATTTTCAGATTGGCCTTGTGGCCAACGTGAAAATGATAAATGGCTCAAATCCTCTCCATCATATCTATGCATATTCAAAACATGAAAACTCTAAACTGAATGTTGTTCAAGTTATCACATAAACACGAAGGATCTACGGTGGATGCGGTTGGTGGAAAACCAGAATATCCCCGAGATTCTATTATATAATTATCAAAAGTTTAAAAAAAAAATCTAAAGAAATCTCAGCACATAAGCGGCAAGGCCAAAATTCCACTTTGAATGCTATGACCTTCAATTACTCAGGTGGCACTGCATTAAAAACCATTTTGTAAAAAGGAGATTACCACGTGGGCTCAGGAACACTTCAGAAAACCATTGTAAGCCAACACATTATGAAGTGCAAAATATGGCACCAGAGACATCGGACTGCTGAACTGATATCAAGCAAGAATGGGAAAGAAATCCACCTACAAAGCATCACCAATAAGTACTCTCAGTTCCCAAACAGTGTTGTTAAAAGAGAACGTGATGTGACACGAAAGAAAAACATCCCTGTGAAATTCAAAATAAGTGAATATTTGCAAAAACATTGAAGTTTATCATTTTAACATTAAATATATTGTCTTTGTTGTGTATTCAGTTGAACATAGTTAAGAAGGATTTGCAAATTAATGTATACTTTTTTTTTTATTTATGTTTTACGATGTGTCTCAACTACATTGGAATTAGGGTTGTTTATTGTTTGTTAGTATCAGTATACTCTAACAGAACTAACAAACTATATTATGATCAAAATTGAGGTTGATCTATATAAAAAAGATAAAGTAACCATATTTTTTGGCCCTACTACACAGGAGGTAATGAAGATCGATACCTCTTGTTCAAGTGTGGAACTGTGAGCCAGCTGAGTTAGTGGAACAGGTTCCTCCTCTTGCTTCACTTTTACTTCATCCTCCTTGTTGCAGAATTGTGGAAAGTGACAAATGGAGTTCGGTACATAAGCAAGGAAAAAGAAACAGAAAACAACTCGTTAACATTCAAAATAACATTGCCGGCTCATTGATCGCATTGATTGCATGTGCTTTTATAAATTGTTTAGAATATACTTCAAGTCTTATTACAGTCTCCACTTCTGACAAGGGATTGCATATTTCAAGGCCCTTGAAATTTGCCCCGCTTTGCCTCCAGTAATGTTAGTCACCCTTCATCACAGACTGATGCTTGATAACAGTACCCAAAGGAAAAAAAATTTTCATGTCAAATGGTGGATAGACTGGTCTCAATAGGTAATTGCTGTTCAGGATTTTCCAGTGAAGCTGGAGGCCTAAAAGTATTTCCTTACAAACATAATTGGGTCACAGCTTTGTCTCAACTTGTTGACTTCTTTTAAAGCAGCTTTGCCATCCTTAACTAGCCTTGTGAATGTAGAAGATTACTGTGTGTAACTTTTAACAGACAGCATTAGTCTTTGCCTTTGAAGCAGTGAACAGTTTGAGGTTAGATCAAAATGTTTCACAAATATATGAGCTAAAAATTGATCACAGTATGTGTGTAAACAAGAGGGATATAAAAGACTATTTTTACATATGGGCGTCAAACAGGGTGTGGAGCTAAGCCTCATTTCTTCACCTCTCAAACTCCTCAGCTTGTGGCGAGTCTGAAAAAAGCTGATTTAGTTACACAATTGGAGACGTCAGCTATCCCCAGGACATAACTCCCACCAAACAGCAGTTTCTACACCGAGTTAGAAATACTGGATCTCTAAATAAACTGATTATTATGAGATAAAATATGAAATATCTTTAAAACGACAAATGCTACATAAAAAAAAAGGAAAACGTGACACAATAGGAGTTGTACACATTCACAGGAACCAAACATGCAGGTCTTACTTGGGTCTTCTTGTTAAATCTATGGTTGCTATTCAAGGAGAGCAAATGTGACAAGTTATGTGAAGAGTAACAGGTGCAACAGACAGTTAGCTGAATACTTGTGATTCCAAGCTGCCATGCAAACTGATTTTGAGTGATGGCTGGTTAGCTGTGCAAGCTGAATTACCAAAGTGTCACACATTGATAAATATATGTCCCTTTTATTAAAATGTGAAAGCTCAACCACACTGCAATCATGTTTTACATTTGTGATAGAATAGATGCAAACTCTTGAGCTTTAAGTGTAATTTGACTTTTCTTTCTAAGCTTATCAAATGTTTCCTGGTTCACCAGGAAATAAAACAATTTAATAAGTCACCAATGGAGGAGATACTGATCAAATCTGCTAATGCTGTTAGTTAGCTAGTAACAGCATTAGCTACCCACAGCTAAACTTTTAACAGCATGTTTAATCCTCCTTGTTAGTCAACTACTGACACTAAGCCAACTTTAATCAATTATCCTGTAACTTGTAGGCAACATCTGATTTAATGACATTTTCCCCCACTTGCCTCTTGAGGAAACACGCAGGCTCCAGCGCCATTAGGCCTTTCCCCAACTTCCAGGTTTGTCTGGTGCTCTTCTTGGCCATTGCCGGGCAGGTGTTCAGTGCCATTTTTGACTTCATCTTCAGGACTTTCTAATACTGTACTGGTGTCGGTGTTGTTGCTGGTTGAAGGTTCTGGCTCAGCCTTGTCAGTGGCAGACACTTGTTGTACAAGCCATGTGTTCAACTGCGTGTGAAATCTCGGGGAACCAAGAGTCCTCACCTCGTCTAACAACCGGCGACTAGCAAAGAAGTAGTCCAGCTCGGGACATTTTGGATGCACACTGTATCCGTCAAGAGTATCTCTTAAACTGTGAAATGGTGTTTGGATATAAGCTGAACTGGGACCCACGTTAATCTCTGCTAGAGGCGTGTAGTAGCCGCTTAAGTAGCTGTCGATATCTACACGAACTCCAATCAAACTGAGTAAGATTGTTAACTGAATCAGGCTTTCTGTAAAGTATTTTTTCGCGATCTGCATTTTCTATTTACTTCGGAATTAGTGGAAATTATGAAATCCTGACCCGACAGTTCCCCTTTCCCAAGTGGACAAAGGGAAAAAAGCTAACAAAAGAGCACGCCTTCCCCTGTCAGACAAAGAGGTCCGCCTGTACCGGCGAAATCGTCTAAGCTAGCTCTCAGCGTTTAGCTGCCAGCTTTAATAACGGTTAATGGCAGCATCGGTTGGAGAACATAGCAAACACACCGTTTTTAATACCGTATAACAGATAAATCACTCGTCGAGTACTTAGCTTTCATCGGTCTTGTCGGTATTTAGAGTTAAACTGAAAGTGGAACAAGTGAGTAGCTGGGTGCTGTCACCACACAGCGCTGCGACTCTTTTCAGATTTGCATCGCGCATGCAGATTGGACCCAACCGGACACCATAATAGAATCTGATTGGTTGACTTGACTGTGCGTTACAATTCTGACTAATCAGAGCCAAGAAAAACGGTTCACTTCAGCCGGAACCAATGGCCGGAGCTCAAAATAAATATTACCCACCCAGAATGATTTTTATGAAGAAAAGCACAAGTCAAAATGTTATCAGTGTAAAGGATCATAAAAAAGTTAGATGTAAGAGTAATTTCTCACTTAGAAGAGCTGGTTGACCACAAAGGAACTTGAAACAAGTCATGCTAGACTTCTTGACCCCAATGTTTGTGCTCCTGACCTGCTTTGCTCTCTGTGGGGCTTGTTGGTGAGTTAGTAGGTCACAGTTTGAACTTGTTCACCTAAGTAGTCCCCAACGAAGGGTGATTGTAACATGGTGAAATTCCGCCAAATACAAAACATATGAAACATATAAAACAGACATTTCATTCTTGATCTTTAACTGGTTTATTTGGGAAATTTATTTTTTTACATACTTTTGGAATGGAATACACAGAGTAACAATGTTTCTAACACTAAAAGAGTCCACATTGCATGATTAATTACTGTTAATCCATTTTTTGTTTTTCTTTTCTATACAGCATTATTATATTATATAGTGAAAATAAATTGAATTTTTTTGATAAGCCTAAACTAATGGTCAAATTGGAATTTAATTTTAAATCTATGTAAGATCAATATAGAATGAGTTAATCTATACAATATTTTGAGGTGTATATGAGATGATTACTTCTTTCAAAAGGTGCTTTGCAAAAGGTTTTTATGGCCTTGGAAGCTTTATTGATAAGACTTATTATTTTATACATGAACTAAAGTTGTTTTGGTAATTAAATCTAGCTATTTTATACAGTGATTTGCTATGTTGCTTATTGACATGTATGTGTTCTTTCTTCCCAATGACTGTGAAAAGTGTCTCCTTGCAGCTATTCGGATATGTTTCTTTTCAACTGGGGGGCAAAAATTCAAATAAGTAACAATTTACAGATATGGTTTTTGACAAGTAAAAAATGTTCAGGCGAACATGTTTTAAGCAAATCTATTTAACTGGGATCAGTCTTTTCCTGTATGACAATGCCCCTGTCCAGGGTACACACAGTGGTTGGATAAGGAGGAAAATGATGTGATTTACTGTGGCCTTCATACTACCAGATTTTAAACCAGTCAAACATATACAGGATAATTTTGACATTGTAAGATACCTCTTTACCATCTTCAGGAAAAAAGCCAATATGAGAAACCCTCGAATAAAGTTAGCTGTTTGCAGGCTCAGTAACAAAGCACATTCAAGCTGTTATGGATGCAGGTTGTAGCGAGTGTCTTTGTGCTGTTTTATCTCATGATTTTTCACTCAGTTGTCTGAAAGAACTTTCTTTCAGCTTGTTAACCTTCAGTGTATCTGACACATATTATAAACTTTTTTTAACCTTGTAATCGGAGGTCACAATGACTATTATTATTTACAAAACATTGAATTTATATAAATGTTGCAAATAATTGTTTTGAGACAATAAAAATAGAGTTTATGTTAAAACAGCTGATAGGTACAGACATGCAGGGTCACAGTCTGGCTAAAGTAGCCTTAATTTGCAGACACTTTGTTATCCAAGGCTATGCAAGCATGTTTATATGGTGTTATCTGCGAATGGCTATTGTTGTACAAGAAGAATAGAATATACACAAGTGAGTTAAGCTTTTTGAATATATTTATTAAGTAAAAAAAAACATTATATATATATATATATATATATATATGTATATGTGTGTGTGTGTGTCTATGCGTGTGCGTGTATAGATGTATAGATGTATTTTTCTTAAAATTCAATAAGACATTTTTATTACAGATTCAATTCAATTCAACTTTATTTGCATAGCGCCATTTCATGACAATGTCACCTCAAGGCGCTTCACAGAGATAAAAAAAAAAAAAAAACTAGCATTAGGGAACCAGCTAAATTGTATCGAATCTTGACTTTGATCAAGATTCGATGCAATCTCCCATCCTGAGCAAGCATGGGGCGACAGTGGGAAAGAAAACCCCCTTGTAACAGGGAGGCAAAACCTCCGGCAGAACCCGGCTCAGATAAGGCAGCCATCTGCCTCGACTCGCTGGGCTTACAGGGACAGGAAAGACAGATTAATATACATTGGAGCTTCTATCAAAAAGACTTGCAGATAAAGGAAAATGAGAAGTAAGACCTGCAAAAAAAAAAAAAGGAAAAAATGAGAAATAAAACCTGCAGAAAAAAGAGAAATCAGTTAATGATGCCAGTACTGTCCATTACATGGAAAATTAGCAGCAGAGATATTAATTGGAAGTCCTCAGTGCATCATGGGATGTCCGGCTAGACTATCCCTAACTGTATGATTTGTTGAAAAGGATGGTTTTAAGTTTGATTTTAAAGGCAGAGAGGGTGTCCGCCTCTCGTACCCATACTGGGAGCTGGTTCCATAATGGTGCAGCTGGATAGCCGAAGGCTCTTCCTCCCATTGTTTTCTTATAAACTCTGGGAACCACGAGTAGACCTGCAGTCTGAGAGCGAAGTGCTC
>JBAMHX010000019.1:9824102-9840595 GCA_037177515.1 Pseudomugil tenellus
TATACTGGATCCATACTAGCTATGTGTGTGTGTGTGTGTTTATGAATTACTACTTTAAGAACACACAGTTGTTAAAGTGGCTCGTGTCCCTCCCTTCTTCCCTTTCTCTCACCATATCTCAAGAATAGGCTGCCGGGGCCTGCAAAGGGGTGAGGTGCTGACAGTTTTTTTCATGTCTTTTCAGCATGAAACAGAGTTGTGGATTTCATATCAGAGACTGAGATGGCTGCTTTGATAAAGTTTGTCTGGCTTGCTGAGATTGGCATCCTTCTCCCTGGAAAAGAAAATAGAAAGGGCCTACTTAAACAGAGGAAAATGGCCCTGGACCAGCTCAAAAAAAATCTTTGAGGTGACCTGGAAACTTTGAAACACTTTGAGCTCATATATGATTTGGAAAAAATAAAAAAAACTGTTCTTTCTAATATGCATTTCTAGAAATATAGGGTCCAAAGCTTGAATTCCTCTGAGCAAATAAAAAGTGCAAGCATACAGAAAGGATACATTTCAGGCCTGTCATGCATTTCTGCCTTTTTCTCTGCTTGAGGGAAGCGTCCTTGCATCGGTTTGTTCCTTTAGCTACACTGTATCTCCCTCACTAATGGATTCCTCTCCTCCTGTCTCCTTCTCCTCTTTCTTCCCCTCATTTTTTCTCCCATATCATATCCATGTATTCCCTGAGGGGCTGATTAAAAGGCTTTCTCATCTGGGTGAGGGGAGAAGAGAGGAGAGGTGCGGTAGTGGAGAAGAGTGGTCCTTATTACCCCATATGTCTGAACAGAAGCGGGTGGAGTGAAGGTCCTCTTCCAGTTAATCAATAGAGATGCGGCCCCTTTACAGTGTCTGTCTCCCTTTTTCCCTCCACCCCATGACTCTCCCATTAGAGATAATGTGTCTGATATTGATACTGTAAGGTCTTGGATCTATGATAGAAATACAGCTGTGCTCTGCTCCGTGAGGCCAATTCCACGTCAAAGCTCTGTGGTCAAAACAACGAGCTGAACCATTGAAGTGCTGTTTAACCTGGCTGACTGTGTGATACATCCTTAGACTGTTGGTCTTTCGTTGTAAAATTTACGACTAAATCAGTAAAATTCTCCTTCTTCGTTCAATAACTTCAGCTGATTACTGATCAATTTATAAAGATTTATTTAAGTATAAAGTGTAAAAAAGTGCAGCAGCATGCACACACTCTGTCGTTGAGAGCTGAATATCTCTCCTGAAAACATCTCTAGGAAGATTAATTTGACTTTATTGGCAGTTTCTTCCAGCATTTTATGCAAGATATTTAAGTAATCCCAAGAAACTGAAGAATTTACACACTTTATTTCATGACACATTGATTTTAATATTTCTAGACTCAGTTTTATTCAAATTGATATTATAGTTTTTTTTATTTGAAAGAGTAGCAGATAAATGCAGAATCAATAGTTTGTTATGAGAAATAGTTTTTAATTTCACACATTAAAAGTACACCTATAAAAATGCAAAATAAAATAATAAGAGTAAAAGTTGGTCACTTTAAAGCTAAGATGTCTCTAAAGACTGTAGCTTATATTTTCATATGATTGAAAAACTTTTATTCATGTAATAATGCACCAACAGGATTACATTTTAGTATGGTGTTGAGTGTATTTATTTGTTCTTTTGTAGATAATTATTATTTTCACAGTGGATTTGGTTTGTTAATATGTTAAAAAAAATAGAGGGAAATGCAATCCCAGCCAAGCAGAGACGCTTTCATAAAGCTTCAGACCACAAAATGATAAAAGGTAGAAGTCAAATAGTAATGTGTTGTTGTAGTATTTGCATGTACACATTGAAAACAAAGGGGGGAAATGTTCCAAATAAATAATGTTATAGTCAGTGGCTAAAAAGTGAACTAAAATCAAAATATCTAAGAGCTAAATGATAACTGTTTGAAGCAATCATACTAAATTTGGACTTCCAGTGGTAATAAACTAAATAAGTGAACAGTATAGAGAGCTTTTTTAGTATTATTATTGACAACAACATAAACAATTAACTAGCAATGATTGCAGATTTGTGGATGATCATAACTAATGAAAAATTGTGTATTTATTCAACATTGAAGAGAAACAATTACCTTGACAGACTAGTCTGACTGGAATATGCCATTGTTTCATGGAATAGAGGGGTTATCCCTGTCTCCCCTAGCTGCCTGGGGGTCATGGGGGAGTTGCACGGCGCGGCCGCGGGGCTTCAGACGCAGGGCCGGAAACTTCTGAGAGATGCCTGGGTTAGCAGTGGGGAGAATGACCTCTGACCTCTATGACTCAGTAACCCCAGGGGTCATAGAGCCGCAGGCTCGGGCAACGGGGAAAGGCTATAATTGATGTGGAGAGTGAGGCAAGCCTGCGGGGGCTGGGAGCAGAGGGTGAGAGGGACTGAGGAGAAACCTACAGCCCCAGGATAAGTGGGAGTTGGAGTACTGATGAGGGCTCTGGTCTGTGTCCACAGGTCCATGTCTGGATCCTGTGAGAGGGAGAGTGGCTGTGATGGCGGTAGATCAGAGCTTCAGCTGTCCAAACCACAGGTAAATGGTATTAGTCTAACTGTCTGCCTTTAAGAAGTGAAAGCAAACTTCTGCATAATTTAAGATCATATTCTGCCCAGTCTATGAAGCAACTTTAATTAATTTATATGCATGTGCTATAACAAAACTGATAATGGCGCAATTGTATTTGGCAGAGAAGCATTTTCAGACAAATTCAGCTCAAGTGCAGATTCATTTGGGCCATTTTATCAAGAATTTAAACTAGTTGAAAAGACCAAATAACCTCAGGGCTTTCCACTTGCCGCATTCTGCTGTAATCATCTAACACGCAGCTGTAGTCTCTTAAGTCCTCTTTCCTAAACTTTGAATTGTGAGCCAAACAAGTATTAGTGTTATGATAAGGCTGATTTATCCATATACAGCCATCCAGATAAACCATTCTCCCGTTTTGAGGTAGTTGTCAAATAATTGAAGTCTTTGGTAGTTTTTGGCAGAAAGTCACAGTTGCTCTTTCTTCAGTTGAAGGTCAGAGGGCAAGCTGAACTGCTGGGGCCTGGAGAGGCAGGGTGGAAGAGGGAGGCAATGGTTGACAGATGTTTACAGAGACCTGACTACATTTCTGTGACCACAAAAAGGTAACATGATTTTGTATTCATGTATGTGCTCTAACTCACAAGCAGCGCTAATCAGCACCATTTACCATCTCAACGTGGCACAAGTGTCTTCCACCACTCAGGCTTTTCTGAGCACCCTGAACACTCTCCATCCCACAAATCTGTACCCTCCCCAGTGTGGACCAGGTTCCTGACTGCCTCCCTTTCACGGGATTCCTCAGTGCTTCAAACTCTAGCAGGCTGCTCTCGAGTTACTGGCACAGCAATGCAGATCGTGTCAAAGCTGTTATTTTAGAGAGCTGGGTGAGGAGAGGGAAACTGTGTATGATGTTTGTGAGGGAGGGGGATATTCAGAGTTTCCTGTCCACATCACAGCACTCTTGAGGATTCCAGCCCTGTCACGGTGTCAAACATAAACATGTCCTCCTGTTGCTATAAACACACAAAGTCAAAGAAAATAGTTTGGGAACTGCTGGTGGTAAAGACGATCAGAGCTGATTCAGAGTATATTTTGAGGGATGTAATCCTAAACCAGTAGATATTCATGTGGATGGTGTTTAGCTGGATTTGACAAGAACGCGTTTGGATGATGGTAACTGCTATGCTCGACTAGGAGAAAACAGTTACGATAGACAACACTTTGGCTTACAAACCAGGTTGCTCTCTCCTTCAGCTGATTAAGGCACCGAGACAATGTCCAGTCTCTGTATACCAAGGTGGAAAAACAGCAAAATGAACAAGTAAACAATGCCTCCCCGGAAATTATAACCCATACCCTCACGCCAGATTGGCCTAACATAGCATTCCAACATGATTTAATTTCTTCTCCCAGAGATAGTAAAACAGCACTCTGCTGGATGTGTTGTAAAATGAAATGTAGTGGAAAGAACGCTTCTCGTGTCCACAGAGAGGGGTAAAAGCTCTGATGAAAACAGAACAATATGACTGAAATGCTTGTATGAAGTATGTTACGCAAGTCCGTACAATCAAGAGTATCTGTCCTCTTATGTTATCTAGCCTTGAAAAACCTATTTGTAAGGGAATGAGGCTTAATAAAGACAGACACAATTTCAAATGTATTCATCTGTGGTTGTTACACGATAGGCTACAAAAGCACACCCTTCCTCTCTTGTTTAAAGCAACTGATCCCCATAACTAATATCCATGATGGAGCATTCTCTGTGTCTCTTTGGCCTTTGTAAGCGACTCCATTGTTGAAGGGAGAGCCAGTGTGATTATGTGTTCAGAACATGGTGCTGGTTTCATGAAACTGTGACTGGGAGAACTTAATGCTGATGAGGACTGTATCCAGTCTGCTTTGTTTACAATGGCAGAAAAGAGACAATAACGCCCTTCCATTCCAGCCCTTTCCACCCTCAAGAGTTTTCCTTACTTTTGTCGTCCTATCCAACAGTTTCTTGTCCGTCTGTAGTGATATTCCCGCAATACTGCGCAAGTAATGTCTTCACACAAATCTCCTTTATCTAATAATAGCAAGGTTTATATGTCCTCATTAGATTCACTACAATTTTTATATCAACTTTATAAGAGTTTTTTATTTCATCCGCAAGCAGATACGTTATGCATGAAAGCATGCACAAAAAACCACAATGACAGTTTTTTTTTACCAGGTTTCCACAACATCTTTAACTGAAATTTATATAATTAACATATGCAGAGTTAAAGTGAAGTTGCAGATTTAATTTGAGAGTGTTCAAATAAAACATGGAGGAAGAATTGAGAAGTTAGAGTTCTTAAATATACAAAACATTTTTCTTCACGTGCTGAAATGTCATTTGGAAATTTCTACATACGTTGTTAATTGGCAGATATTGGCAATTCATTTATCATTTCTTTTTCAATCAACAGGTAAACATCTGGAACTGTGTCACAATGGGACATTGAAAGTTGTCCCAACACCTACAACATGCAGAGCTTTCCAGGCAAGTGTTGTTATTACACTGCAATGGCAAAAAAAGTCCATGATGGCAGAGCTTTAGGAATGAATGAATAAGAAATAAACACCAAAAAGCAAATAAGAAAAATAAATAAATAAAAAAAGAACTCACTCAACTTCCATGGAAGATGGCAGTACTAGACGACAACAGTATCTGTTCACAGTAAATGAAAACCAAAAGACGAGAAAGAGATTAGTCAGAACAACAATATTTGTGTAGTTAAAATCAACCTGAATGCTGATTGACAGGAAAAAAAGTGTGAACGCTCAGAAACCATCCCCTGATGCTGAGCATCAAACATCATCTGTAGAAATACCATGAGGCAGCACGATGATGTGCACATGCACGGATGCCAGAGGCACCGTGCCACTATTTTTCCTTTATTGATGATCAAACAGAGGTTCGGAGCAGCCAGATGATTTCTAAACTGAACAGGGAAATACTGTCTGCTACACTCAGCCACAAATCCACCGAGGAGTTGCATTTGGCTGAGCAGAGGTTCAGTTTAGAGAGGCAATGACCCAAGATATACAATAAAAGCAATCTAGCAGGGAAATGAGCAGTATTTCACATTTCACTTGCTAAAGACCAGACTTCGTGAAAAAAACACTCACAAATAAGCAAACGCTGAAGACAGCCACAAACAGGTAACAAGCAGTTCTTTAGTTTATATGCTGTAGGCTCAAGTAGTGAAAGCTAACACATATAGGTATGTTTATCTTTTTACATTCGAACCCCTGATGAAGGGGTGCTTCCCATTTTAAACAGCTGTAATTGAACATGAATTGTTTTGGCAAAGAGCTAAAATAATAATAAAATAAAATTGTCGGTCTCATGATATTACTTTGTTTACACACAGCAGCATTCATTTAAACACTTCACCAATGCATTAATAGCATTTACAGTACCTAAACTGGACTTCACGGCGTGTATTTCAGGCCCTCTTTGTTTGTGAATGGTAAGGGAAGAGCTCCTAAAGGGAGATGGTGAGGGAATAAATGGAGGATTTTCAGCTTGTTAAACGGGGCATTAGAAGGCTTGTGACTGGGAGTTGTAAGCTATAAAACCAAACACTTCGGCTGTATTCATGTTTTAGTGCATTGGCTCATGGGCTGACAGCTTTGCTGTTAGGGCGTCGTTGTAGGCCGTGCCTTGGGGCATGCTTTACACTGCTCATTTGGCACAGGGGCATTTTCAAGACTCACCAGTGGTATATTTAGGGAAAAAAATAGGTGTTATATAAATACTATGGCTCCCTTGCAACAATAAGAGTTTTTAAAAAAGAAAGGAAAAAATATGTGGATGAGATATGTTTATACATATATTTTGTTCTTACTGTTCATTTCGCCATGGAGACTTTGCGTCTCAGCTTACCGTGTGTTTTTTATTCCACAGGTTTAAACCAGATGCAAAGCAAATTGGGTTAGGCTTAGATGCAATTCGTTATTAAAGTTTCTTAGAAGCAAACAGACATGTGTTTGAAATCTGCACATCAGAGTGTTGTATGTATGCACAGGCATTCAAGTTAGGCTTTCATGCATGAACACACAGATTTATTGTTGTTCTCAAAGCCTGGATGTGATTTTTGCACAGCTTAAATGATCTAGGCAGCCATAATGATGTCTGCATGCTGACATATTTTCATATTTTCAGTGAAATATTCCACTTGCTGCTTTCTATACTCATAGCATCACACCATCTGGAATAACAATGTCTTTTTAAGCTGCAAATCAAAGAGGAAAAATAGACTAGCAAAACTGAACATCAGAAAAAAAGCTCTACTAAATGCACACATTGCTCTCCACCTCTGTGGTGGAGCATTATCACTTTGCAGCTTTCAACAGGAACTTCTACTTTTTTTTCTTTTTAGAGTCATCAGCTTGATTAAAGTTAGATAAAAGAAAAGTACTAAATCCCAGTGGGACACAGTTCCCAAATTCATTGTTTTTAAACTGTGATTTTAAGTTTTTTGGCAGTACATGAAAATGTTGTTATTATATTTTGATTTCAGTTCCTGCTTTATAATTTCTGTAATAATAACCAACTTTTGGCTGCATCAGACAAACATCTTAGAAAATCCTAAAACCGTCTGAAACTCTCCTTTGTCTCGAACATGTCTGTGTGACTTCTGGGATAATGGAAAATAAAACACTGAACAGTACTCAGAAATGTAATTTATTTTTCCTTTTACATAAAATACATCAGAAAATCTGGTGTAAAGTGGTATCTCAAGAAAAACTGGACGTGTGGTTTAAAGGTTTTCAAAGCTGTTAACATACAGCAGACAAAATTACAAACATAAAATTTTGTCAAAAGAATTAAGACTGCACCCAATTAAAGAGTCTTTATTTTTTTAAAAGATTTTTATACTGTTTTAGGGACCATACTCTGAGTCGAAAAAGAAGCTAAATGTATATGAAAGAGGAAAATACAATGCTTTCCAGGCTTCCCATTCAGTTCCCAATAATAGGTGCATATCAATGACAAGTAGTGCTTTGGTGAGCAGCAGCGCAGTGATATTTAAGTTATGTGTAAGTGTAAGCAACCATTTGGAACCTGCTGAGCATTCATGCATAGCACTCCAAGAATCTGTGGATTGTCATGGTGGATGAGCTGTCTCCTGGTTGCTTTTGCCAATGGACAAAACTGTCAGCAGGAAACACATCGCAGATAGAGGTGAGGTCATTCCGCACAATAGGCTGTTTCCCACAAAGAATGTCAGCATGCTTTTATTTAACCATATGAAGATCAGTAGGGATACACAAAGATGATAGTAATATCTCCAGGGTAAATAGTCAAGTATATATATATATATATATATATATAACTTTTAGCTGAATTATCTTCTGAATGAAGATGATCTAAAATAAAAAAATAAAAAAAATAAAGGATGATGTTAGTTTACTCAATGTTGAATGTTAGAAAAACCTATTTTTCAATCTATGTTCCTTCACATCAGTGTGCCTCCTTTTATTTTCTCCCACAACCTCTGAAAATGTCACTATTTGACCCCAATATAGAAAAACAGGCACAAAGCAGAGAGTAATCTGGCCTCAGAGGGTACAAGTGCAGCAAAAAAAGGATTTCCTCTATAAGATGATACAGTCATCTGTCATAATAGCTGTCACAGTGATATGGTTCAAGAGTTCCTTTCCCCATTCGTTGTGCCAGTGCACAGAGCATGCAAGCCTCCCTTTGTGTACACAAGTGTGGTATCATGGCTGCATTGGAAAATAGTCCTAACTTTCCAAAAGTATAGAATTATTATTTCCTCAGTGTAAAAAATACTTTAAAGTTTTAAATAGATTAATAGTCTTTTGTGTTAAATCCAAAAACCACATGAGATATGTAGGTGGGTTTAATCTGCATGTTTTCTTGCTGCTTTAACCTATGAACTGATAAAGGTATATTTTCATTCAGGGTTTTCTAGTGGAGAGAACATTTTCTGTTTCCTTCAGTCCTTCAGAGGAAAAACACTTTCTTCTCCCCATCTACAACAACTAACATGAATGGATTAATAGTGTATTTATTTTTAATTATTTGTTATATTTATTCATATGGTCACTATATTTTTAATCTTTTTTGTGACAGAATTAATCCCTATTTATTGAAGCAGAGCACTTACTTTCCACAAATAAATCCACAGGTAAATGTGGGACATAGCTAGCTGCAGCTAGCCAAGTTAATAGCGTAGCATTTTTTACAGTGCAGTTAAACAGTGTCTATTCAATGGAATATATACAAAGGATTAATGTAAACCTTGGTTTGATTATTGACATCTAAAGCCCAGTTTTTAGTCTATATAGGCAGCTTTGGGTAGCATAAAGAACCAAAGACACTGTGTGCAATGAATAGGCCTAAAGGTCTATCTGATTAAATAAATCTCTTAACTGAAGTTCCAAAATACTTAATTCATATTTTGCATCTTTTTGGTGATATTTAGTAAAGATAGTTACTCAGTTTGCAGTTACTCATATTCAAATCCACCAAGTCCATCAAACTTAAACTTAAACATTTATGTATAACAAATAATTATTTTATTAATCTAACCAATAATTCTTCTTCATAGAATATGTCAAATAGTTACAAGTCAGAAAAATAATATTTTTCTATCTTAAAATTGAAATATGTTGAGGTTAGGTGTCCCATCAATAAGATAACAGTCCTGTCTTGTGTTTAAGCTGAAACAACTTTTCAAGTTACACTGCAAAAACTAAAATCTAAGTAAGATTAAACATCTCAAATCAAGAAGACATATGCTTATTTGTTAAAGTAAGATAATTACTCTTACTTAATAGGTTTTTTCAAGATTTTTTTTACTTATTTTAAGTATTCTTGACAAAGTTACTGTTCCTTGAAATAAGATAAATGATCTGCCAACAGAACAAGAAAATGTGTCTTATTTCAAGGAAAATTAACCAGATTTTTGTAGTTTTTTTCTTGTTTTTTAAAGCCAGTTTTTTGTAGTGTACAAATATGTTAAATGTTTCTTTCTGAGGCACATGATGTACACAAAATAACCCTGAGCATGAGGAAACATATCAATTGTGCTTTCATTTCTGGTTTTAATTCCTGCTACCTACAAGTAAAAAGCTAAACCTAATGTTTGACTCGATCATGTGTGTGTTCCAAAAAAAAAAAAAAAAACCCTCTGCATTGTCCTGTATAAACCAATAGAGATGGACACACTAAATCATACTCACAAGAGCCAGAGTGTTTTTCAACTGACAGTCACTTCATCATCATTCACAGGGCGGGCCTTTGTCTCTTTTGTTTTAGTGACCATGTTAAATTAGCTTTAAACAGATGGGTTCTGTCTTGTTGCCAAGCTGTTTCTGTGCGAGCTATGTGTGTGCGCCAAGGTAAACCAGACAGAGTTTATTCATGTACTTATCTTCATCGGTGTTGTTTATGCGTGTGCGTAATTACAGCCAAGATGTATGTGCAACACTGCCTTTCCTTGTTGTCTGCTTGTCTGTCTATGATGTGTGCAGATAAATATGAGCGTATGTTTGTTCAGATGAAGTATGGATGTTTCCTTGAGAAACAACAAGGACTGCTGAGGAGAAAAGTAAACTGGTGGACAGTCTGCGGATTAGTAAAGGACACAGAGAGTCCTTCTGTGTGTCTCGGTACTTCTATGTTTTTAGACAGAGGAAAGTGTTGTTGTTGTCCTGTTTCCATAGTCTGATTTTCCACATTTACCTTGCACGGGTATATGTTCTTTGTCAAACGCGCAGTTTGTGTATGCATGCATCAAACCTGCTCTTGGATGATGTCACATGCAGCTGCTGCGTGGCTGACAGACAGTTTCCGCACCACAACATGGGGCCCTATGGTCAGCCTGTCAGGCAGATTGGCAGGTGAATGACACCAATGAGAGCCAGCCGTCCCTCCCCCTAGGAGCTAGGCACTGAGTGACAGCCAGTAAACAGCCAGAAAGAGCGTCTCTGAACCTGAAAGTAATCTATTTAACTCAATCTCTTTGGATTTTTCTGAAAAGTGCTTCACTCTTTCTCTTTTCCTTCGGCCTCCCCTTCTTCTGCTTTTTTTTTTTTTGGCTCTTTCTCGTCTTCTCACCCTCTTTTCAAGCCACCCTTTTTCTTTCTGTCTCTGTGGGTATTTTTCGTTTCTACTAAAGGCCTCTGTGTTTTTTAACTGTCTCCCTTACTCCCCCTCTTTCTCCCTTTCACTCTATCTGTCATTGCTCTGTGCTGGTTTCTATCATTGTGTCACTGACTCTTAAGGAGCAGCTTGACTGCCTCTCAGTTGTGCCTCTCAGTCAAAATTTCAACAAAAAAGTGTTTTAAACTGAGTATAAATAGGCAGGAGGTTGTGAGAGAAGGACTCGGGATTGTGTAAGTGCCACGGTGTGTACGTTTAAGTGGTATTCTGCCTCTTGAACAGTTTAATTTTGGCACGATTGGTTAATTTTTTTCCTGTTTAATATATCCGACCCCCCCAAAGTTATGGAACAGTTTGCTGTTCATCCCATTTCAATGAGTGGAATACTCAGATCCTCATTTGACTTTAAGAAATTGTCCTCTGTGTAAATCTCCACCCATACCCTTTGGATTTCCGTCCTGGGCTCCATGCCCCTTCTCTTCCAGCAGATCCACAGAAAGCCCACCCAAGTGCCTTTCAGCCTGGCATTCTGCCCTAGGCCCACACTCCCATCTGACCCATGAGGACAGAACCATTGCCCTGGTCCCCTTTGCAACCGCTGACCCATCACCTTGTGACCCACTGTCCCACGCTCCCTCCTGCTTTGCCATTTGCTAACTCAGCAAAGCACCACCACCCTTACTGGCATTCATCTTTGCAAGTGTACCATAGATGTTTTGAAAATGTGCATTGTAAATAGTTATATCTTAAACTTATATTTTGGGAATGTGTGATCTGGTACTGATGGGGTGTCAAGCTGGATGTAAATCTTCTTGTCTCTCTTCTGCATACTCTTCTTCAGCTCTTCCTCCCAATCTCTTTATTGCAATATGGTTCTGTCTCATTTGTCCATCACACCCATTCAATCTGTCTTTCTGCATGGCATCTAAACCATTTAGTAAGTCAATCTCTTTGCTTCCAAGTGTTCATTTAAGTGTTGATGTCTCCAAGTAAATCTCTCAGTGTCTGTTTCGGTCTTCTTCTTTGTTGTTTTTCTCTGTGTGTCGTCGTTTTGCCTTGTGAGAAACTCTTAAGGGTCTTTGTTGTGAGCTGAAATCACCTCCATGGTGACCAACACTGACTGACAGCTCTTAAAGAGGTCTCTTCATTGCAGAGGCTAGGAGAGGCTAGAAAGAATGCATGTGTGTGTGTGTGTGTGTGTGTGTTTGTGTGTGTGTGTGTGTGTGTGAAATGGACAGGGGCCATGATTTTGTGGGTGCGTTTTACATCTGCATGTACAAATCTACATGTGTGGCTGGTTTCTGCTCACCAGTGTCCATCCTCTTGTGGGTTCATTTTTCTTGTCTTGTGTGATGTTTATCTCAGTGACTTACACAAATAAACCAGGGAAGAGTCAATCTAAGCCTCGCAATCAGTGCTGAGCCCTCTACTGTTCTGCAACTCCTGTTTGTTTATCCTCCATGTTTCCTTTGAACCCCCCCCCACCCCCACCCCACCCCAAACACACTCAGATATTCAGTATGGGAACTTATATAATGAGAAAGAAAGAAAGAACCATTGGGAGGGTTGAATTAGTGATTAAGAAAAGGAGATTAATACTACAAAAAAGCAGGGGGAAGTAAAAAAAAAAGAACCAAAACACTTGAATTTCACAGTTGAACAGCGATGGGGTTCATCCAAAGTTATATCACCATGCAGTTTTTGCAGTTAAGGGTTATTTCAGTCCTGCCCTGCTTCATTCCAAAGAGAAAACCCTGTAGGCACTATCTGATGCAGTCAAACAGAGGGAAGCTTTTATGTGAGCATTTTGTTGCAATTATTTCAGTGCTCAAAATACTCAAAACAGCAAGACTAGCTCTGCACTTCATGCACTTTATCTTGGCAGGGCTTTTTCAGCAAAGGGTCTCATTATTCTCTGTCAGCCATTAGAGGCGAATATCTGATTTTAATCAAAACGATAACATCAACTGCTCTGTGGAATGGAAAACAGAATTGTCAACATGAAAGGCTAAGCTAAAACTACCTTAGTGATAACCAGAAGCGATACAAGACATGGTCAAGTATTGACCTTTTGACTGACAGGAGTCCTGTTTGACAGACAAATGTCTTGGGCCTGTGGAGCCTAAAGAATGTCAGCTTGAGCTTTGATTTTCCACATTTCTGCGCGTCTTGGCAATGTCCTGCAGATGGAAATATGTGTCCATAAACTCTCTATTAACCCAAGTTAAACATCAACACTCTCGCAGCCTGAAACTCAAAGCTATACAATAACAGAACCCACAGACATTCCAATGCACCCAGAGAGAGGGCTTAAATTATTGCGAAAACACTTCACCATACAAGGAAACCCCAGAAAATACCAATGCATGGCATTGGTATTTTTAAGAACATTGCTTTGGAAATTATCTGGAAACAGGGCTAAATGCAGCGCTTTGCCTTCACTTAGCTAAAGCTTGCAAACCACATTACCAAAATACCCAAGTGCCGAAAGAGAAGATTGTTCTGTGGTAAGAGGCTGACAATCAAAGTGGCCATGTGTCTTAGAAAAGCAGCAGGGAAAACCATCTTAAGCTCACGGCGGTTACAACTCACAGGAGATCGGTGGTCATT
Source organism: Pseudomugil tenellus (assembly GCA_037177515.1). Lineage (NCBI taxonomy): Eukaryota > Metazoa > Chordata > Actinopteri > Atheriniformes > Pseudomugilidae > Pseudomugil > Pseudomugil tenellus. The sequence continues at coordinate 9,837,425 of JBAMHX010000019.1, forward strand.
CATTGCAGTGTTTCATTTTACAGCGGGAACCTCTAGCATTTAAAAGTAATAGAGGAGAGGATGTAGATGGTTGAAGAAAAGAGTTCTGTGTTATTTATACTCAAAGACTAGTTATCATGACATCCTTTTGAAGTCAGCAGTCCTCTTCTGAAGAGACCCAGCATCGTGATTTAGACAGAGATGGAGTGAGAGGCCAATGACAGTTTTTTTTAAGTGACACCCTACTGCCCTATCTTGCCCCATCTTGCTGAGCTATCAATCTCTGAGGCATTCTAATTATCCATAATTGGTCATAATTGGATCCAATTGGCTTTGATTGGCTGTAATTGAGCCGATTGACTAATCTGATTGAAGATCAGAGGACTGGAAGTCTTGTGTTGCTTGAGATGTGAGTATTCCCCTGCCACTCTGCTGACCCAAGATGCTCACTTCAAACGTATTTGTTTGTAACACAGCTGATTGCTACCGGTCATTGCCATATGATTTGGGAATCAAACTACGAAACAAGCTTGTGTTGTAAAATTTCCCTCCCAAAGCAGGAAGTGTCAAAGTATTCAAATCTTTACCTTATTGTAAATAAACTCAAGCTCTTTCAATGTGTATCCGTCATATGTGCATTTTTGGAGGAAGAACAGCCAGACATGAACACATGAGATGGCCTCAAAGAGAAACTAGGAGGGTGTGGGATGGCAGAAGAGATGATAAGTAAACAGTAATGTAATACAGCACTAATTTGAATCACATTTTCTTGCCCAGAGCTGCTGAATTCCTAATTGTGCATGAAGCTGTCCAGAAGTCATGCTAAATTATAATATACTGGACAGAAAGGGAAAAGTGACTCTGCAGCATTTTGATTTGTTCTGACGAGGGACTTTGAGAGGAGGAGAGCAGAGGGAGGAGATGTGTTTGTGTTGGAGAGAAAAATTCCTCCTGCTCTCATTTTGCTCTTGCTCTCACTGTCTTTTGTTCCCGGCCTTGCTCTGCCCGGTGGCTTGACAGGCAGATGGAAGCGATTATATCGTAATAATAAACCATGGGAGGAAACCATGGGAGAGAAGGTGAGATGATAGAGAAAGAGAAGTAGGAGAAAAGCAGAGACTGCAGTGCACTCACGGGCCAGCACAGCACATGTGTCGATCGGGCACGCGGATCAGCGCCTCTGCTCATTTCCATCATCTTGACAGCTCAGACCTACATCAAACTACCGGGAAAGAAATCACGAATATGTCTGTACACCCACATTATGCAGTTTCTTTCACCCCAGATGTGGGATATTTCTTTGATTAGACTTGATTCAGCCCACAGATGGTTTGTACTTTGAGATTTAATCTTGAAAGATGACATGTGTTCTCTTTTTAAAACACCAAACCTGCTCGTCCCTCCACTCTGTCACTTTTCAAAACTGTATGCTTTGTTTTTAGCTTTCAAACAGAATTTGGGGCTCTGACAGTAGCCTTGTGCTCTGTCTGTCCTCAGTCACAGTATGTTTAACATCTGCCCTGCAGGCTTGTACCTCTTACAACCTATCACCACTCATCGCATCTCCATGACTTTCTGCCACATACAAAACAGCAAATATCAGTGCCAGCTCAAGAGACATACCAGCTTGGTGTGGCATCTTCATCACACAAAGAGTGATGCTCATTTAATACAACATGACAGCCATCAAAGAGAGCCCAGTGTGCTGGTTAAAATGTCAAAGTGGCGCTGCAGCAGATATGAAAAAAACATGAAGCACCTGCATGACAAAGAGGTGAAAATGCTGGCATCAAAAGGCAAAAATGTCTTTGTTGAAAATGGGGAGAAGTGGTTGGAGCTGGGGGAAAGAAGGTTGAGTGGGTTAATGTGAAGAGTGTGCTTATGCATGAATGTCAGCATGTGTTTAAATGCATCACAGGCAGCTGGTGTGCGGATGAGGGAGAGAGCCATCATCCAGAGGCAACCCCCTGCTCCTGTAGCCCTCCCCCTTGCCTGTAACCTTTCACCCCTCACCCTAACAGCAGCATAATAGGTCTGCTGAGGAACTGGGGTAGACAAGGTTACTTTCTGCTCACATCAGCATCCTCCCTGTCCTCCAAATTGCCTTTGGAAGTAATGTGCCATGAGTGAGTGGTTGGTATACTCCACTTCATCTGTTTTCCATAGCTGCAGCATTTTCATAGCCAACAGACAACTGCAACATTTACATGAAATGTAGAATTCTGTAATGGAGAGCCTCTGGGTTTGATCAGCACCCCAAGTGTTTTTTAAATGTAGGATTACTGTTTATGAGGCCAATGGAAAAGTCTGTGCAAGCAAACATGGTTTTCTTTTATATGATGTCATCATAAGAAAAAAGGAAAATGACACTGCACACACACACACACACACACACAGACGTATATACAGTTGACGTATTGGCTGTTTGAAGGCAATATGCGAAGTCTGAATTTACTGATGAAAATACAGAGACTGAGAAGCAATTGACAACGTTAAAAACCCAGAAATGGATTAAATCCACCAAAAACAGCTTCATGTTAGTAAAAATGTTTTAAAGTGTACGATTAAATTAAACTAATACACAAACCAGTGGCACTTTCTTAAATCAGGAATCCTTAACCACAGAGAAAATTTGCAGTGTACTCCCAAATCTGATACCAATCAAAACACATTTATTACCATTTGATCACCTAGTTGATAGGAACTATTAAATATAGTTTTTAATTTTATTTTGACTACAAGACAAAATGTACTTAGATTTTAACCTCACTGGTCTTCCTATCTTCAAAAAATCAGTGGAAAAATGCAAATGAACCTAGTTTATAGAAAGGAAAGAAAAACAGTTTGTGAAGATAAACGTATTATTTTGTGCAATTTCTTCTTTTTTTTTAGGAAAATGTGCACTGTTAACTTAATGAAATCTTTTCACTCACACCAATAACTAATGAAACTAGTAAGAATTACATTACAGTGATTTAGCAGATGCTTTTCTCCAAAGCAACTAAGAATAAGAATAACACAAGCACTAAATCAGTAGAGGACATCATAGATAAGTTCAGTCGAACTGCTGTAGTGTAGTTGGGCACAGGTGTTGCCTGCAGTGTTAGATGCACTATTTTTTTGTTCCCTATGTTCATTAGATCTGAGTTTCTGCAAAGAGCTAGAACAAATTTCTCAAGTTAGTATAATTTC
>JBAMHX010000019.1:9841089-9869682 GCA_037177515.1 Pseudomugil tenellus
AAATTTCTCAAGTTAGTATAATTTCCTATTGATCACAACTAAGTGCAGAAATGTTGCTTAAAGAGCTGCGTCTTTAGAATGAGTTTTTTCATCTGTTCTTGGAGGGACTTACGCATGCTAGTTAGTACCAAGGTTACCATTCACAAGTTAAGCTAAACTGAACCTCTTGAATGCAGAAATGCTAAAAATTAATTGAGAAATGTGAATCAGATTGGCTTTCCTAATTTTCTGCATTGAGAGAGTGGTGGTAACGGTTATTTTGCTGTAAAATGAGATAGAAAGATAATTTTTCCAAAACCAGAGCTTTTAACTCAAGAATTTACCATGTCAAAACATTTGGAGAAACTTTTTTCAAACCCACAGATTATTATTTCCTATTTTTAACACCAAGGACGACAAGAAGTTTAACTCAGCTGAAGGAGTTTTTGGAGTCGAAGGTGAGTGAATGAGCTTAGCACAGAAATCTTTACATAGATATGGTTTTGTTGGACTCTTGTGATTTGCAGTTCAATCCATTTCTTGAAATGTTGCCAGTGTGAAAGGAAATCATGCAAGGAACAAAATCGCATTGCTACATGATGTAGATGTATAAAATATTTGAATGGATTGTATAATATCGTTGAATGAAGGAGAGTAGAATTTGGTGGCATAGAATGGATACGCTCTTTGAAGAACCCCTGACAGTCATAAAGGCTGACAGTATTGCTTTGACTACTAGGTTCAAGGAGTTATAACAGTCATCACAGTAAAACAACCATGATTTCACTCAATAGTCCTGTCATGTTTCAACAGGCTGTTTATTAACATTTCTCAGCCAGCCAGCAACCGCATGCCACACTCTCAGTTACGGCGCCCAGAAAACACTCGCTCACATCTCAACTGTCACCCCCAATCTCTGTCTTTCCCTTGTTTTCATGCTACAGCTCTTATTTTCCCTACTGCTGTCCCAGTGGCAGTTTCCTAAGTATGACATCATCACTCAGCGCCTGATTGAGGGCCCAGTGACCCATGATGCACTTCAGCATCGTGGTTTCACCCAAGTTTGACATGTTAAAAAAAAAGAAAAAAAAGAACATTCTGAGAAAAATTTACCCATAGATGGTAACTTGTGTGTATTTCTGTCAAGTCTGTCAATAAACTGTCCACCAGTGAGTTCAAAACAAACATGCTGACGACCAAATGTCCTATTCAAGACAGGTTTTTATAGTAACTAGATTTAAGAATAACTGAGGATGTCGGTTTTCCCTTTCCTTAGTTAAATGGCTGTTCAAGTGGCAAAAGTCACATTGAGTCCAGTTTTACAGCATCAGACAAGGAACTTCCTGGAACAGGGTTTCCTTCCTGCCATGGCAGGGGCCTCAACCCTGATTAAAGAATGAGCGGACATGTGACACCTGAAAGAAACAGCAGCTAATCAGATAGGAATCGTGCACACAAACACACATAGGCAAGTTCACACAGAGAAAAAGTTATCATGTTCATACACGCTGGAAATGCTGGAAAAGAAACGTCATCAGCAGAAACATACATCAAGCATACAGCTGGAAGACCAAGCCGTGTGCTTGATGTAATCAAGATGGGTAATTCTTTTGCCAAATGTTTATCAAATAATGGTATGTGTGTATGTGTGACTGAACGTTCAGCTGAACTTAATCTCCCAATGCCTGCTGCTCCGGATATCACAGAAACGAGCACCGCTTCTATTTTCTGCCTCCTAAGGAATTCCCAATCTCTCCCATCGCTTGATTAGTGGTTCACTCGATCGCGTGATTCTTATATGACTGTCAGAGTTTCCCTTTGTTAAAAAAAGAAAGAAAAAAAGGAGACACACATGCTGTAGTAATGATACACAACCCAGAAACAAAACTGCATTTCCCCATATATTTCCTCTGCTACATAAGCAAAAGGAATTAAAGAAAATGGACACATGATGGGTTTATATTTACACTTGCAGATATCCATGAACTGGAACACATCCCAACATGTGCAATTTTTACTATTCCAACTTATGTTGCTGCATATAGACTACTGAAAAACAGCTTGCTTAATTACACCTTTGACAGTATATAATTACTGGACGTTACATTACATACGTCACATTTCCCATAGGTTTCTGAAGAGCGAAAATGAAGCCAATAGGTGGGTCCTACCATCGCCATCTTGCTGTTTCGTCATTATCGGAAAATCCAAAAATGGATGAAAAGGTAGAGCTGAGAGGACTCCGTCACGGTGGTGCTAGCAGGAAGTACGCAGCTGTAACCAGTGATAGCGCTCTAACACACATCAATCAAAATATTTAATATTAAAATAACATAGAAACCGAAGCATTAGAAAAAAAATTCACCCCGTCCAGAGTTTACATGACGGAAAATTGGACCTATTAAACCAAAAAAGGTTTTTGGAGCCACTCTGTAAACATGTTTATTTCAGCTGTGAAATCGGACATTTTAACATGGGAGTCTATGGGGATTGCTCGCTATTGATGCCAGTCATCTAGCAGTGAGGGGTGAACTGGAATTATTCTTACTTCCGAATTAACGTCACCATCGGCAGCCAGAGATTGCTGCCTGAATTAGACGTTAGCACTTCTGTCTGGATTGCACTATATTTTAGCAGTGGAAAAACTCAGCTTTGGATCATGTCCGTGCTAACATCTCCAATTTATTCACATTTCTCTAGTTTGATGCCTTTTTATTTTTGTCTTTTTTATTTGCAGTTCACACTTCTCCCTTTCAACTTGCAATCATTCCCTTCCTCCAACCATTTGGTACCCTTTCCTCACACAGCTTTGCTCATAGCTCACAATGCACAGCTGGGATAACACACGCTAAGTTATACATGCATTTACTCTAAACTCAGAAGAAATTGCCAGAAGCAAGTGTTCCACAAGTCTATTTCTCATGTTTTTTGCTCAGGAGACAGGGTGGCCTGAGGGCTGAAGTGGTACGGGGTAATGTTGTCCCACTGTGACTTAAGGCTTGTTGAGGAGTTGATCGCTGGCAGATGCTGTTTGTGTTCTGGCAGGAGTTCACAGTGGGGTAAGCCAGGGGCAACAGGAGCATTGCAGATCTGTAAAGTATGTAGAACGGAATCCAGAATGAGTGGAGAACATAGACCAGGTTTTTTGAGACACGAGCTGAGATACGAACCCTGGTTCCTTGTCCTGTCTGGACCGAAGGCCTGCACATTGTCAGGCAGAAGACACATGCACAAACACAGAAAGTGCATGAGTTTATTAAGTCCTTGCTTGATCACTCCTGCACCTCTTCCCATTTCCCCAGACACAAATCTAACATGTCATAAGGCCAGAGGATTAATTGTTAATCTTAACAGCCGCCATTATCTGGAATAATTCTACATTCTTTCATTCGCACCTTGCCAACACATGTGCTCTGTCTATTTGACTGCTGAAGAGAAGCAGAACACTTTCTTCTTTCTTTAACTTCATCCTTTTCCTTACACTCTTATTTTTCCCCCTTTCTTTTGGCCTTTCTTTAGGACTCTGTCTCCCTCCTCTTGCTTCCTGGAGCTAATTTTCAGAGTGATTTCATGGCCGCAGAATGTCCTAATTACGGAGAGCTGGTCTCCTTCCCTGCAGGGCTACTTTTTAGGCCTGGTAATTCAGCATGAGTGTTTCTGTGAGTTTGTGTGTCAGCTAAAAGGAGGGAAACTAGGTTTTGGGGTGGGTCACAGAGTTTTAAGGCAGGGGTACCTGTCATTTTGATGGACGTCTGAGGGACCTAGCTGCCCTTGCGCCCCTGACCTCCTTCACCAGGCCTCCAACACGCCAACATCTCACTCTGTCAGACAGTTAAACCCAGGTGGGGGGACAAGATGTGTGTGAGAGTGTGTGTTTGTGCTGAAAAGACATTGAACAGGGGCTCCTTCATACACAGACCCCAAAAGGATGGAATAACATGCTTAAACTCTGCTTATAATGTCTCAGTCAGTGCCCGAAAGTACCACAGCTCCTTTTGCCTTTTTGTGGATTTTCAGACACTCAATAAAATCAAATGAGAAGTCTGACTATCATCTGCTATGTGTAATTATGTTATTTAGAGGCAACTTTAAGTATTTAGTTCACTTTTCCAGTTGCTCATTTAGAAGGTAATGAGTTTTGTCTTATAGCTTATGCAATCCTGTATACGTGTATTTGCACGTGTTTGTTCATGTGTGTATTCACCATGTTACACGCCATTATTTACAGACGCGCTTTCTAATTTCACACTTCACACGCTTTCTGTCATCAACTGGAAATAGAAAAATGAAAAACCAGGCGGCAGCAGCTGATGAGAGTGAAATTGAAAAATGAAAAGAAGTCGGGTTGCGGGGAAAGTGAGAGCGCTGTCAATGGTTTAGCTCTTGGTCGCGTGATGGAAACCAATCACCGTGGAAACAGCACGAATCAGCAGACCGCATCGTAACCCCTCAGAAAGCACACATACACTATACGAAGTGCGCGCATGCCTCTGTGCACACACAACGTGTAACCTCAGTATTGCTTTTCTTGAGATCTGTACTGTTAAATGAACACGATGGGTTTCCCCAGCTGCCCAGAGGTTCCATTAAACACCCACAGTCAATCTGACACAGAGACACGCACAAACATGAAAACAGCACTCTGCATCCTTGTATGCGGCCCTTCATGTATCTCCACATGTGCTATTCTTTGGCTGCTTTTTGTCTTTCTCAGCCTCAGATCTGTCTAAATTATTTTTCCCATTCTCTTCTTCTCCCTCTCGCCTTCCCTTCCTTCGTCTTACCCAACATTTGCCTGTCAGATGGTTGTGGCAGGGTCTGGCAGGCTAGCAGTTGGGGTCTTGTGGTGAAGAGAAGGGAGGAGTGGCTGTCCATGTCTTTTCCCTGACAGCAGCGGGGCTGCCTTTACACTGTCCAAACAGGTCGAGCCGTCACTCCTGATTAGCTCTCGTGCTGCACAGAGCCAGGCAGTAAGGATCTCTGGAAGCCATTACTCAGCTTGTGAGTGAGTACCCTGTCCCCTCCTCTCACCCTTCCACCCTTCCACAGTTTTCCCTTCAACTTAATCACTCACAGCTGAGGAGCCAGTATAGGAGGAGGCAGAGGTAGGGATGGTGGAGTCAGGTCTTAATCAGCAACAAGTGCAATAGATTCCACTTTGTGTGCACTCTCGTGTCTTTATCCCTTGGTTTGGGAACACACACACACTCTGGAGCACAGTCACTCACAACAGGACCATTCGGCCCCCAATGGTGAGCTGCCATGTTCTGTGAGAGGAAAGTCTGCCTCACAGGAACAGGAAATGAAGAAGCAGACACATATACAGGCTGCCTTATGTCACTGCGGGTGCCAGCCTAAACACACACTCATATTCACAATGTCCACCCTCAGCTGGAGCTTGTTAAAACTGAGACTGCTGGGCCAGCTTGTCTTTGTCAGATTTCTGATGTCACATTCAAGCTGATGGCTTGGACATTTTCATATGTGTGTGTGTGTGCATGAACTGGCAATATGGCTGAAGAACACTGAGCAATGGTGACACGTGGGCCCCAGGCCTCAGTGTTTTCCCACTATCCTTCACTTCCACAGGCAGCTACCCATGATGCTGGCTGGGTGGGCAATGGGTCAGAGAGAGAAACTTAAGCTTTTGTGAGACATGCATCACTGATCCACATAGACACAATCAAATTCATGCCTAATAGACATCGATACCAAAATCTTTCTGAGATGTGAAAAATTTGAGAAATTCTCACTAATGATGAATTTTTAAACACTGAAACAGACTCAGAGGAGCTGCTCCCTTTGCCGTACCTTTATAGCCAAGGGATGTTCTCCTATTACAATACCACAGCTTTAAGGTTTACTCAGGAGCAGATAATTTTTTTAATTAGATCTAATTTCAGCTTTATCCATCACTTTCTTGGCATATGACCGTTCCCATAATCCATTCCATAAAATTATGAGGAAGTCGGTCTACGTTAGCAATTTACTACATTACAACATAACGTCATGGTTTGTTTCCTGTTTTACTTTGGTATATCTAGTGTTTGGTTTCTTGTGTTCTGTTCAGCTTTTTTTTGGCTCTGTTAATCAGTTCAACCTGGTTTTAGTTTGTTAGTTCATTGATTCCACCTGTGTTTAATTTGCTCAGTATTTATACTTCCTGGGTTCAGTTCATGTGGTGGTTCATTAGATGTCTTCATTTTGTCCTTGGTTGCTGTTAGAGATTAAAACCTGATCACTCCTGCATCTAATCTGCCTCCGCCTCGTACCTGCCTTTGGGTCTCACTACCTCTGTATTTGTCCCCTCCATTTGTGACAAATACTACTACAGAAAAATCTTTAAAAAAAATTTCCTTTGCTCAAAAAATTGGTCAAATCTCAAGGATGGATTCAAGAGTCACATCAAAAGAAGACAGAATAGAGAGAGTGCCCATCTGTCTACTCTAACAGAATAGGTAGGTGACTAGAAGCAGTTTTTAGTGAGGTTGTTGATGGTGATGAACGCCATAAATATAAAAGCAAGGAGGTTTATACATATAGGAAAAATAGGGAAATTATTGTGTAGAAAGGAGGGACGATTTACTGTCTTGAACGCTGAAATGGAGCAAAGTTAACACACTAACAATTGTGTGCATCTGGAAGGGGTAATGACGAGAGTAAATGTGATGGAAACCGTGGACCGTTCCTGCATGATTATTTAAAATATTACAAAATAAACGATACCTCATGAACTAACCTGCACTAATAATCAGAGTACTTACAAGGCTCTTTGTGTTGTACTTTAATAGTGCAGGTGGAAGCAGGTGTCTCATCAGCTGCATCGTGGTACCTAGTAAACCTTTGCCTCTAATTTGCTGGTGATGGTTCATAGCCTAGATATAATTCTGAATCTGGATGCAGCTCTGTGGGTTTATGATCAACAAAATAATAAGAGCAGACAAAGACCCTATTGGTGGGTGTTTTACCTTCAGCGCTATGAGACATTGTTGTGAGATCGCCTCATCTCTCGACATCATCTTGTGAGTGACTTCATTGTCATAATATGCTCTATTCATAAAATCTTTAAGTTTCAGTTGTGTATGTATCTAAAAATGCACATGTCATCCCAAAGACATTTATGTGAATATATCAAATCAAATTGCACTTATAAAATAGACTGTTGTGCTTGCTAGTTAGTGAAGACCGGAAGTGAACAACCAAGCTTCCTGGGGGACCAGTTGTCATGGCAACATCCGGTGTTTTAACAGGAAAGTCTTGGATAGGCTGTTTTAGGTAGCTATAACAATGGATTAGATACGGTATTACATTTATATAAAGAGACAAATCTGGCAAAGTCTTTTCATGACACTAAAAACTAAATTTATTACGGGGTTAACTTATTTTCAATTGACTGGATTTAATTTTTATTTCCTATTTATTTATTTAGCTTTGACTTTGCCAGGTAAAATGTTTTAAATCCAAGAATCATTTGCAAGAACAGGCCAAAGGGTCCAGTAGAAAGAAATATTAGTACAAAAACACATAAGACTTCACCATGCAAGGACTATCCATCAATGATAGTTATCTGACCTCATTCTTTTGGCAAATTTTGCTGCTGAAAATACACCTGACTAACTGCAGAAACCTCTCATCATCACACTGCCCCCAAAGGCTTGGACAGTAAGCACCAGGCATGATAGCTGCGTCACTTCATCTGCCTCTCTTCTTACCCTGATGCACCCATCACTCTGGAGTAGAGTGAGTCTGGTCTCATTGGAATGCATGACCCTTTTGCATTACTCCAGAGCCCAATCTTTATGCTCCCTTGCAAACTTTTTTCTCCCATTAGCCTCATGATTAGCTTATTTTTCCTATGGCTACACAGTTGTTTAGTTCCAATCCTTGAAGTTCCTTTCACATTATGCATGTGAAAATACTCTTACTTAAACTATTAAACAAAGCTCTGAGTTCAGCTGTTGTTTTTCTTCGGGTTGATTTTACTAAATATTTAATAGATCACCGATCACAACTACGAGCCAATCCCATAGGGCGAAAGGCAGGGTACACCCTGGACAGGTCACCAGTCCATAACAGGGCCAACACACATAGACAAACAACCACACACACACTTAATTTAGAGTCTCCCATCAGCCTATCCCTGAGGTGCATGTCTTTGAACTGTGGAAGGAAGCCAGAGTACCTGGAGAGAACCCATGCTAACATTGGGAGAACATGCAAACTTGCAAAACCGATTGAAAATCCTGATTAATAGTGATCGGTGATCCATTAACCGGCAACCTGCTTGCTGTGAGGCTACAGCACTAACCACTGCCCCACCGTGCAGCCCTCCTCTATCGTTCCAGTTTTTCATAATACATTAGATAGTTCTTATCCCAATGTTTGGGGTTTCTGCAACCTGCTTTCTCTTTTTGTTTTCTCTGCTTCATACATCCCAGTGATTTTACCCTTCTTTAAGACACTAATATCTTTTCCGCAACCACGTTGTGTTTTATCAGAAATGGCAATCTACTCGTTGCATCAACTGCAATTAGAAGCTTGTTGCTAGTTGAATTAATAATCACCTATGAAATAGTTTTCTCATAGAAGGCTTGTACTTGTCTGTTAGTTAAATGCAAGTAGTGAATTTTCTTTTTACCAGTCAGTGCATCAATTAATGGAAAAAAATAAGAGTGATTGCTTCATAAGGGTAATAAATTTGAATTGCAATAGGAAATAAAATAGTCCATAACTAGCTTTTGATGACAACACTAAAATCTTGCAATTATGTTATTATCAGTGGTAATATGCACAAGAGTGATAGTCACAAGGAACATTAATCTGCATTTAATAGACAGAGACAGTACTGTTTACTACTTAGTTAATGAGGTATTACAAGTTTCATGTGAGTAAAGGATTGAGAGAGCAGAGCTTGAAAGAAAACACAAGGACAGAGATTTGTGTGCTAACAAAGATCTCCGATGGTAATCCACCAGAGGATGTTGTTCGTATGTGTTAACTAAACCTTAACCACAACACTGTCAAATCATTTACCTGATTTATTTCTTCTAAAGCTTTGTAAAGGTTTAGGGAGGCACAGATAAATGATGGGCTTCTGTTGATAGAGGCATAAGATCAGAAAGGACTGACACATGTTTCGTTCGGGGGGGGGGGGGGGGTGTTGCTCAGACCCATCTGATGATAGATCATATTTCATGCTGTCTTCTAGCTCTTATCTTCTATCCTTTTCTGCTCTTTTCTTTTTATCTTTAAAGTGCCAAGCCCAGGTGCAAAGAAAAGATGCATTTAAAATGTGCATGTGTGTTAAGAGGGTGACATCGACAGAGTCGCAGAGACGTGAATGAAAACATTCCTCACTCATCTTCAGAGAAGCGGCTTTAGCCTCCAGTGTGTAAAATGTTACAACAGATCTGTTTGTTGCTCTTTTGGCTGATAGTTCAGCAGTCAAAGAACCATGAGCCAAAAACTTGAGAAAGCGATACGACAAATAGGCAAAGAAAGACTGAGTGCTTACTGAGACAAAGGAGAAGATATAAGGAGGCTGCTTATCTGTGGTAATTATTATAAAACTGTGATAACAATACCCAGTTTTATGTGTTACACTTTATTATCTGTTCTCCCAAAGTCAGACACGGCTGGATTTAAATTCTATGTCTTTTCCTCCATGAAATCTACCATAAGCAATTGTTTAACACAAAATATCAGGATTTTTTTAAATTTACATAAAAATAACAAAACTACCACCTTACTGTGATTTCCTTCTCGATATTCAAAGTATTTTAGTTTATTTTTCATATTATTCATCTCATTTAATTTCTGAACCAGTTCAACTTTAAATCTTTCACTTTTTCACCAAATTGAGAACTCTGCTATTATTTTTTCAAGCAATATTTCACATGATGTGGACTTTTGTGGAAGCATGGAAAATCAAATTAAAGGTTATATATTGTTTCAAACTGAAAATAATAAAACCTCTCTTTCTGTCTCTCTCCAGGGGGTTTCTGGGCAGACAAGGTCCCTGACTGCCATGAGACTCGCTAGCCAATTAGTGCAGAATTTGAGCGTTGTAACGAGCCTGGGGGGAATAAAGGGAGTTTGATTACAACACCTAAACCTTCCTGTCACCCCCAAGCCAAGGGCCCAAATGTCTCACTGACAGCCAAGTCACAGCTGGAGGACACTCGGGGAAATGCCACAGTCCACATTGCCCTCTCTGTTCCAAGTAATTCTTGAATGAACAGACCCATGAAGTGAAAACAGGGGAAACTGTTTAAGCGTGGTTTTGATTCATGACAGTACGGCCATGTTGAAGCTGAATTCATCTCTCAGACCAAGAGATGCTTTGAGGGAGCTTTAGACAGAAAGTGGGAGCGATAAATATACAAAGCAAAAGTGCCTGGTTTTTCCTGCATGCCTGTTCGTGCTCAAGCCCTCATTTGGAATTCATGGCGTAAAAACCATAATAAACGCTGGGATTGAATCATTCAACAGGGCTGATTTGCTTGGCCAAACGCAGGCATGGAGTTTATTTGTCTCTGTTGTAGTGAATCACAGGCGAGGAGAGGACTGCATTTAGTCAACCCTGTTAGAAACAAAGTTCAAACAAAGAGAAAACTCCCACTATTTGGACATCTTTGAAACATCATAGAAAAGTTAAAGGAATTGGCACTTTGTTTGTGCTAGCAATGATTTTCTTTTTACTTTTTTGTATGAAAACATTATAATTCAGACACATCAGACAAAGAAACTGTATAACAACTAACTTAAGATAATTGTGTTCAGAGTTTATTTTTTCCCAGCTCACACAGAGCTGTTTTGTCTATTGAACATGGCCCAAGCTCTAAAAAATAACTCCAAAAAGATTTCGGGATCACAGAACACTCGACCTGGCCACCTCAGATGTCATCATATTCCTCTGGAATCTCGATATGATACCGGCACCAAAGGATTCTGTTGATGCCAATATTATCCTCAGTGTCAGCACAGATCTGCCATCAGCTCGCTTCTAATGCTCAGTGACAGGAGCCCCACTGTGAGGACCCCACTCTTGCTTCTGAACGGGCAACCAGATGGACAGCTCAGCAGCAGGAGGGGAGCTGATATCAGTGTCAGCAATCAGATCTCACCCACAGAGAACTTGTTTGAGTGTGTGTGCGTGTGTGGGAAAGAGAGTGCACAGTGCCAAGTGATTGTTGGGAGCATATGTGCTGACGGCAGCCAGAGTGTGTTGAAATGAAGATTAATGAATAAGGGACCTGAATAAGTGTCTGTGGATGAAACTGAAGGGTCAGCGAACGCGTGTCAAACAGTGCACAAACTTGAGCTTGCGAATACCATACAGTAGTGTGTGTGTGTGTGTGTGTGAGGTTATTTTGCATCTTTTGACTTTTCACCACCTCTTGTCCCGCAGCTGTGAAGTGAAGAGAGACATAAAAGTGGCTTGCAATGCTTCACATTAACTGGACTTTTCAACAAGTCCAAAAAACTTCTCCTCTGTGTGAGTTAAGACAAAAAGGGACATTTACTGAGATGTGAAATTAAATCAAATGAATTCATAAGTCATTGAAAAAATGGAAATGTAATGGAAATACTTCATTCAACACAGTAGGAAAACTAAATGTTGTAGTTGCTTAAAAAATAAAAACAATAATAATTAATTAGAAGATGAAGAAGACATTTACTTGTTTTAGAGAGGGATGACTGCTGACATGATCGTGTTCCTGTATTGGAGTTGAGCAGCGCTCTGTTCTGGAGAATAAGCTCTGTTGGCTCCAGGGTTAATCCCAGCACTGAGCAAACCTTCTTGTTCAGCTTCTTAACCTTCTTTAAGTTTCTGGTTCTGATGCTGCTGCCCTGTCAGATAGTGTATTAAAGAGAATACAGAAATATTCTGATCTATTCTCACTCTTTTCATTTTTACCCCTACGCCCTCCCCTTACCCCTACCACTAGCTCTAGCCTACACCTTAAAAATGAAGGTTAATGCATAGGGCTAACTTTTCAGCCCTACGAAATGGGACACCCCTTGTTCCGTCTCATTACTATGACGTCATCAGCGTCGCTAAAACTGTTGCTAGTCGCAGCTTGTGCTCAGTTCGATTTTCACTATCACTATGACATCTGAAGATTAAAAGATGTGTTAAAAAAGCTTATTATACATCAGAAATGGGAATTATAACCTGTAGATTATAACAAGTAAGCCATGTACACATCGCTGAAGTTTTCATTACTTTATGATATCGTTAGTAATAAACACGAGAAACGAAAGAAGCTCTACAGCAGTTGTCGGCAATATACAAACAGAAAAACCATGAAACAGCAGTTTTTATAATTTTTACAAAATGCTTAAATATGTGAGTTTCCATTTGAAGGGATGTACAGCCCTTCCCCTCACTGCAAAAGAGAATTGGGATAACCCTTTGTCTCTCATGAACACGCAAAATGAAGGGTTAGGGATAAGGCAAAGGGCTAAGAGGTAGAAATGAAATTGGGATTTAAAAAATTGATGGGACTTCTTGAGCATAATTTTTCAAAGTGTCAAGTTAAAGTTTATATGCGGTCGAGCTTTACGTGTTATGTTAGAAATAAACCACAGCAAACAACTTACTACTACATTCTACTATAAGCTGGTTCTGCACAAGTTAAAATGTTTTGTAGTGTTTGTGACAACAACTTTGGTTTTGCTGTAACACTTTTGAGATTTTTTAATCTCATCTAAAACTAAAACAATCTGTTTCTCTTACTATTAAATCAGAAAATCCGTTCATTTCAATAGGAAGCATCGAAGCAACAAAGACACGGAAATGTAATTATATGAGCATAATATTGTCAAGCTTTTTGTGTGAAATTTTGCCAGTCAACACACAGACAGTATGCTGTCTAACTTCTACATCAGGGCTGCTCAGTTAGGGCCTCAATCCAGCAGGTTTTTTATACATCCATGCTCCAACACAGCTGACTCTAATTAATGAGTCATTTTGCAGAACCTCATTGTTTTCAGATCCATTTAATTTGATTCAGGTGTGTTAAAGCAGGAAAACATTGGAAACCTCCTGGACTGCAAATTAAGTACCCTTCTTCCTCCTCTCACACACTTCTTATATTTAATTTTGTTTTGTTTTTTTGTTTTTTCACTATTGTTGTGTTTTGTTTTAAACTTTTGTTTGGCTTTAAACAAAGAATAAGCAAACAAACAAAAATGGATGGCCAGTGTCAAAATTCTGAAATAAATAAACAATCACTTACATTAACAACAATTGATCAACAATTAATAAGTACGTTAGCAGAAACCAATGTGCACCTGCAGTTATCTGATCATAGTACTGTATGATGAGGCATTACCACCATGCTTATAGTCACAGGGGTCACATTAAAGGATTGTATTAAAATGATAGATTTGCTCAATTGGAATTAACTTCAGGGTTAACCCTGGTTTTCTGTACTATGATGCTGAATGGCTAACCTGCTCCAGAGCAGCCTTTGTTCTGAAAAAGAGATAAAAAACCTCTTGACCAATCAGTCCTCATGAGAAATGGCTGCTCATTCTGTCAGTGTTGGATTGTAAGAGGACTGCTTTAGGGTATTAGGGACAAATGTATCATTTTGATATAGAGAAATAACCTTTCCACTTTGTGCTTTGAAGTGTTGTTCTTGACATGTTTAGCTTAACTAGGGTTGTGTCTAAAATAATGTTAGCAATGCTCACGGCTTGGCAGAACTGCAAATCCATGAATTTATGAAGTGCACAACTACTAGCGCCAACATTGTCAAGTTGAGGAATTAATATTCCAACGCAAAATGCACTTACATGGGGTGTTGAATATAAAAAGGAACTGCTTGGAAAATATAGAAGAAAGAAAGGATGTGAGGAAGCATTTTCTCTGAAACGTAACACATTACACGTTACACATTAACAGTCACTAATTATTTGTTAGCATTCTTTCCAGACTAAAGTACTGCTTTTGTCCTGGATGACAGCTTCATATTTTTGCAGAATCATTAGCCCACTAGCAGCCTATGTGCATCATTTCTGGTCTTATCCCTGCGCAGAGATAATTGTCATTCTGCTGTTGCTGAATGCTTTCTTTTTAAACATGCAAAGGTAAAGGTTTTTGTGGAAACTTTGTGGTGTAAACTGAGCCTTAGAAAGGTTTTTTTAACATCTTGTCCAAAGGGCATAATTAAGTATTATGGTATTAAATATTTGCAGATAGTTATTATGTTTTGTCCAACTGCAGTCATGCTGAAGCTGCAGTCCATTTGTTGTTTTTAATACAATTAAAATCACCCCAAAAGTGTCAAAGAAAAAAAATGCAGCTTGATGACTGTTTTAAAACTGGATCCTCAATAAATATTCACTACAATGAAACATATTCCAGCCTCTAGGACTGCTTGTCTCTAGTGACAAAAGAGAGCAAACTAAAACATATTATGAATCCACACAACATAATTATGAACAAAGGCATGAGCAACCCCCCACCCCCCCACCCTTCTTCAATATCTTCCATTTGAGTTTTTCATGGGAAGCTCTGCATTTGCTCTGTTGTGTTGCCTTTCAGCTTGAGCCATGCCCCCCTCCACCCTCTTCATCCAGTCAAGCAGAACAAATCAGAAGTCCACTTTCAAATAGAAAGTCTGGCTGAGATGTTGTTTCTAAGTTACTTTGGAAGCTGTCAAAACTTCCGTCTGAGCCATAAAACGTGTGAAGACAAATCACTCCTAACACCATTATTTCGATTTTGTGGTCAATGTTTCCATGACTGAACATGATATCTTCTTTCTCCCGATGCCTTCATTTTTCTTTCTTCCCTCTTTTTGTCACTTTACATCTCTATGGATCTGCCAGACTCTCAATCTGTCTGTCAATCCATCCATTTATCCAGCAGCATCTGTCATTTCTCTTGTCACTTAAATCATCCATCCATTAGATCATCAGTCTTTCAAGCTTCATACTCAGCTTATCCCTCTTTCAGTCATCTGTCCATCTTGTCTTTTGTGCATTGGGATATCATTGTGACTGCCACTGTGATCTTGAATTTTCTGTTGAAGTACGGTGACAGATCTGAAGTAGAAAATGGTCCAGACGGCAGTGCACTCACATGCTTTCACGCAGATAGGGCACAAACACACCTGCGTGCCTTGCAGCACACAGTAACAACCATGTTTCCCATGACCCTGTTTTCTGATTGTTTTCATGTCTCGTGCCAGGTGCAGCACTGATGTTGAACGAGGTTCACGCAGACAGTGGAGAGTTTCAGCATAGCGTCAACGGGTTGTGTAATAGTGAAAAGAATCTGGCAAAGCTAAATGAAGAGAGGGGATGAATTTCCTATGTTTGTGTGAGAGAGAGTTTGTGTAGATGTGTGTGTGTGTGTGTTTTGGTGTTGGCGTATACATGGGTTTTACAAGGGCTTAGAAGCCAGGGGCCCCTCAATCTCTTTTTTTAGTAAGTGAGTGAAATACAGAGCCGGTTGTCAAGGTGACAAGTCCTGACAGCACACACCAACTGAACCATCAACAGCTTCTCACCAAGGAAATGCAAAACTACACAAACATTCAGAACTCCTTCGCTTTCTTGCTCGCTCCCTCCACACAGTAATGCCTTTTCCTGAAAGCTTACTCTGTGCTTTTTCCAGCATTCACAAATATTCCTCTTGCATATGTCCTTTGCTTTTGAGTTTAGACTAGCGGGTTTTTGCAAGCACAGATCAACTCCTGTCATGCTTGGGCACGTTTCAAAACTCAGAGCTGTACTTGAGGTGTGTTTAGATTTGCTTGTGTGAAGCAAACATTTGGTGCAGTTTTGCTACTAGTCCAGGTGAGAGCCAGGTGTTGAGAGAAGACGGAGTTAAGGTGAGAAAGCTTGAAGAAAAGGGAGGAAAAAAGGCGTAGGAGGATTGAGGGAAGATAATCTATTATCGCATGTTTTGTCTCTCTGTCATTTGTACACACCCGTCTCAGACTGAACAGCCATAAGTCAATCATCTTCCTTAAGACGGTGCTGTTTGTATCTGGTTTCATTGGTTTGTCTGTTTGTTTGACAGCAGGGAGGTCTGCCACCATGCAATACCTGTCAAAGCCTGTCACAAGCCTCTTTCAGCCCTGCAGGTAGAAGCACACTCAAACCAATAAGAGAGACAGAGAAGAAAAGACTGAATCACTGTACATGTGCAGTTCGTAAGCTGCTGGGAAATGTCTGAATAATTTAAAAGCAAAAATTGATATTGCCAAGACAGGAAACCATTGATTATTTTCAGGCTGTCCTCAGAGCATCCTTGCTCTCTACAAATGAAATAGTCTGTAAATTCAATCCATTAGCTTTCAGATTGAATGCGTACCAATAACTGTCATCACTGAGGCTGCTTATGGCTGCCTGCTGAATCCTGCTCTTACATGCAGTTTCCTCCCAAAGACAAGTACAATGTTGTACTTTTTTTAAAGTGTTTTTTTTCTGATTTTTATGTTAGGATGGTAATACATGGATTCATTAGGATCAGTTTAAGTAACAACGCTGAGACAGTAAAACAGAAAAATTGTACTCGCTGGGTGGGTTTAAATTCATTTTAATTCCTCTTTAATTGTGAATAAAAGTTACATCTACTTTAAACTGATGAAAAATGGCCATGTAAACACTTAATTCTGAATGCAAAAGACAATTAGGAATTAAATTTAATTCCAAAGTAAGTAATCAGTTTATTTCCATTTAAAATGGGAACTGATAAATCCCTCTATCATGTAAATGTTCATTACACTTACTGTGTCCCATCACATGCAGTCTTCTGCCTCCCGTCTCTGGTACTTTGATCTCCCTTCTTCTCCTCGGCTGCTGAAAAAAGTGAAGTAGTATCGTCATGTCGAGCTGGTACTTCAAAATTAGGATAAAAATAAACAGGTATACAAACAGGTATACTTTAAAAGTATACTTGGCTTATTTCAGTCAACGTAAGTTGACCTAAAGTGGAGTGAAGAGAAGGTGAATAAACGTGTTTTCCATGTAAAGCTCAATTTGGAACAAGACTTATGCCGTCGGAAGCAACGACTAGAGGTATATCCCCAAACGCCCCCAGTCCTCGAATAGCCACAATACAATAATATAAAGTCACCTATGTTCTCTGCGTCAGGTGTAAACGTTGTGGTCTAAACAGGTCCTTAGTATTAACTTATCATCACTTTCACAGATAGAGACTAAATTCAAAACCCATTAGCAGTCAAAATATATCTAATAACCTATGTAAATCCTACTTAGAGGATGTCAAACACAGACATGCCTCTTTGAACAGGCCAACATATAATGAACAGGACACTGATATAGCTTTAGTAAGTATTATGTGAGCAAAGATTTACAATAAGCACAACTTTTGGTGAATTCTTCTCATCTCAGCTTTTCAGAATCAACCTCAGTAAGACACATATTTCCAAAGCTTTCAATTTTTAATTTGAGACTTTTTCAAATTAATTAAATAGAAAATGCATCAAAATGTATTTAGTTTGGTGTACAAAAATGAGACACTTACAAAAAGCCATACATGTGATGAAAAAATACATACATCTCCAAAACCAGTAACAAAGAACCTTCATTCTAGTGATTTTCTTTTTAATTCATTACTACCTACAAAAAACTGAAGAATCAGACATGCATACAATTTAATAAACAATCATTTTTCAGGTACAATGCATAATTTCACAAATGGATCACTTAATGTAACAGCCAACGAGATAATAATTAAAAAATATACAAACAAAAGAAACAAATTAAGATTAGTTCTTTGGTCATTCAGTAAAATATTTCTATTTTGGGATAAAATGGCTTGATTTTTTTCATTTTCTGGGGGCTTACATAGTCAAAATATGAGCTTTTATTAATAAATAAATATCTGCCACCTTGCAGAGACGTAGAAAGGCACTTAAATGCATGTTGAGGAAGCCCCAACATGAAACTTAGAGTGCATACTTAATCAACTAAATGTTACCTCAGCTCGCTGTGGTTTCCCTTTGAGCTGACTTGCCTACTTAAGGAACCGCTTTGACCACCAAATTAAAACATTGGAGACAAGCATTTCTTCTTTTATCTTGTCTCAAAACCTCAAACCAATATAAACAAGCCCAACACAATCCTGACATATTTTACAACATAACTATTTTAAACAAAGATGAAGATCCTGTTCCATCAACTGGTAGATCTGTTTTTTCAGTAGGTCTGAATGAATTTTAAAAATAAATCACATTTACAAATTCATGGATTATGAGTTGCATCAACATCTAACTTCAGGCCACTTTAAGGCCACCTAAGTCCCAGGGGTGAGTTGAGCGAGCTACGTTGACCTTTGGGACACGGCTGACTGAGAGACGGCGTCATTAATCTGAGGCTTCAGACAACTGTCTGTCAGCAGCTAAAGGGAATTTCCACACGTTCTGTCTTTGGTTATGTTTCAGAACAAAGGTACTTATTATCACAAAGGTGTATTCTGACATGTGATCTCTCATCAGTGCCTACCTCAATGTCTAGTCTCAGAGCTAACTCCGGTGTTTTCCTGTCTGAGTGGTATAGTCAGATACTGAAGGCAGATGGAACCACAGTGGTATGTATTCACACTCCCACCTAAGTAGGAACACAATCCTCACTAAACTGCTTTAAACTAAGGCCTGAGAAAAACTGCAACCCTGTCTGCACAATCTACACTGTGCAAACAGAGTGTGTCAGTGAAGAGTGGATACACAAAAGCTTTTAGCTGACAGTGTTGACACTGAAATAATAGAATCTGCAAATACTAACCGCTGACAGCTTGTCATTGTGTCTGATATAGTTCAACAATAGCTGTTGATGACAGGCAAGTGTTGATGTTGCTTTACGGGTTTAACTGGGGATAGGTTGTGTCAAGGATTGCGGATGCAGGAAACATGACGGAAGGATCCAAATGCAGGATTTAGAGAGATTGATGAAGGTAGAATGAAAGTTTAATCAAACAAAACTACAACTCCAGACACAACGGTGCAACTAACACTCAGTTGCAGACTATTAAACTAGTAGTAAATGGTAACCAATGGTAACTCAATGAACGTGTAATAAAGAAAGGAAAATCTGGGGAATATATACTGAGGAGCTTATTGCAAGACGAGGAGCAGTTGTGACAATTAATAGCCAGAACCAGGTAACAGGAAGTAAAGTACACAAATGAAGTCACTCTACAAAATAAAACAGGAAACAAGGCAGAACATGAAAATAACCAAAAAAGAAAAAAAAAAACTACAAGCAGAACATGACAAGAATCTGTTAAACACTGAATTTGTTTAGTTAAACCCTGAAAAACATGGGGTTTTTTTAGGGCAGCTTAATGAGCATAATATTCACACATTTTTACACATTCATTTGGTGGCGATTTTCCAGCCTTGTTGGTGTACTTATATCCCCGAACATGGAGTGTCGGGGATATAAGGATTTTGCCCCGACTGCCACCAGATATTCTTCCTGTGAGCATGATAACTCAAACTATTTTTACAGTTGGATTTTGACACTCAAAATAGAGAACTTACAGTCACGCTTTATTTTTTTTTGTATTGTGTCTATTTAGGGATTTGGGAATGGGAGGATTGGGGGCGTTTGGGGATATACTCGTAGCCATCGCTTCCGATGACACAGGCCACGTTTAGATGTTTAATCCCATTTTTCCTCACTTTTGTTCTCCAGAACATTCTGATGGTAACGGCTCTACAGCTGCTGAAAGTTACAGTGCTTCAACTATTAATCATCTGGTGCAGAGGAAGAACATTGCTGACAAAGCTGGAGAACAGATTGAGACAAAAGATGCCAAAGAGCTCCATGAACAACAGGAAATTGTCTATTAATGAAGTTGCATCGTAGCAGTTATCACTATTTGACAAATCAAAGGTTGTAAGTCTGTAATTAGTAGACTGACCTGAAGTCATCTCCTATGTAGGATTCCTAAAAAGCAGCCTGGTTTCACACAATATGTGAAATTAGCAGAACACATAAGGTCTTAATATTCATCATCACTTTCATTAATCTGCTGAAACCTTATATTTCTATATTAAAGACATATAAAATAATATATCAAAATATTTCAATATGTTCTCCAAATAAATCAAAAACCCTACTAATACCCTTAAATGTAGCAGAGAGGATACTTTGGCACTTCCTTGACTAAAGCATTGTTTAGCAAAACCAAAAGATTTTTCAAAAAGTTCAAGGGATAGAAAATAACAATTACAGATGCATTTTTTTTCATTTGCATCACAGTTATGGATCCAGTTTTCTCTGTTAAATGCAGATTTTATCACAACCTCAAGATCGTCTTGAACTGTGTTTGTTCTGCACAAACAAATCCAAGTGATTTGAAGTGACAGTCTCAGTATTGAGATATCTAAGCATCACCAACTAGGTTTGTTGCTTAAATATTAACAAAACAGACTGAAACTAAAAGCCAAAAAACAACTTAGCTAGTTAGCAGGTAGCCCAACATCTATAAATACCACAAGAGGACATGTGTGGGTCTTCATACTGGCTGAACTAAGTGAGGGAACAAATGGGGTCACCGCGGCTTTAGCAAACGTATTTTCACAATGAAGCTAGTCAACTTTGTTTTCAGAGTTGGCAACATTAATAACACTTTATACAGATTCTTCTGATATTGCTGCAGAAATTAGATAAATTCTGATCAGGTAATCCAATAATAGCGATAACTTTAGGGACATCACATGGAAACTCCTTGCTCTTTAGAACTGAAGCTACCCATTCACCAGCTTTTCACATATTTCTCCGCTGACTCGTAAACAAAAAGAATCTGGAGCTGTGGTCGCTCTGCAAGCCTAAAACTTACAATACTTTTCTTTCAAAGAAGCTTATTGAATAATAAGAGGAAGATGTGATATCTGAATGGGGAAATCCCCTGGCTTGATTCTAAAGATAATGAACAGTATGTGTGTTCATAGTTTCATAATTGCGTGCAGGACATTTGCTGTTATGTGCGTGTGAGTCTTTATGTGCGTTTTCAGTTTCATTCATTAACTTAGATTTTTGAACGGCTTTGCTACCATTTCATAGCGTGAAATGACTTCATTTGTCGATATTCAATCAGTGCCAAAGCAGACTCCTTGTGGCTTCAAACTAATTAGTATCTCCCTAAATCTTCCACACTTCAGAGCTCAGCAGAAGTTTACAAAGCAGTTGCTTGCAAGATTAAGCTCTAAGTCTTTTTATTTTTCTCCTACATCTTACTCTGTTATTTTTTCCCTCCATGATAAATAATGTGTCCCAGACAGCATGTGTGCATTTATGCTTGCGTGTTGAATATATACATGTTTGCATCCGTCCTCTGCCATTCTCTCCCCCCGCTGCTGTAACAGTTGTTCTCCTTTCACCATTGTTATAGAGGTAAATCACCACACATGTTCTCATTCCCAATCAGAGTTGCGAGAGTGGTATCAGCATCACTTTCATTGTGTTGGCTCATGTCATGAAGCAGCTCACCTCCATTCATATTTTCATACTTCAGTGTTCATATGCTCATTTCAAAGCACCATCCTTCTGCATTTAGGAGCTCTGGGGGTTCTGGACGTGCCGGGTGTCCCCTCGCCCACTCACTCTCACCAAGAGCAGATGGCCATGCCTGGGCTGGACTGCGTGAATGAACCCCTATTGTCTCTGGATGTAGCGTAGCCGCCTAGCCCAGATGGCTTTTGTACCTTTTGTGTCTAAGCTGACTCTGCAGAGGGAGACGGGGTGTGCTGTCTGCTCCAGTGGGTGGTAGACCTCCAGTTGCTTTCATTCCATTTACTTTGTCTCTGCGTCTTTGTCATTCAATCTCTTGTTTTTCAGCATGTCCATTCGGTTCACTTTAAATGTGTTATATTGGCATGAGAGTAGAGTAACACATAAGACAGAATGAAATAACTATATAAATATAAGCTGTGTCATTTTTACGGTAGAGAGGATTTAGCATGAGTTCTGTACGTGCTTGATAAATGTAGTTGTGGAATAAGCAACTTATCTTTTTAATATAAGCATTATTGCATTATTTGCGTAAAGTTTTCCAGATTTTAAGTGAGATATTTCTCTTGTTTATCCTGAAGAGGTTTTTTTCAGATATGCTACCAACAATGTTGCTTGTTCAATTAAACTCGTAGTTTACTTTCAGTGTATCAAATGACCCAGTAAAGACACATCACTGGCGAAGATGGAAAGAATAACAATCATCTGCAGCATGAAGTTCACCTTCATAACAACTATGAAGGCATTTTTGCAGAACTCACCTATTTAGATGTTATTACCTCCACCAAGGAGGTCATGTTTTCGGGAGACTTTTGTCTGTTTGTTTGTTTGTTTATTTGTGAACAGCATAACTTGAAAAGTGAAGAATGGATTTTCATTAAATGTTGAGGATACATCCAGAATATGATGCGGAAGAAGTGATCAAATTTTGGTGGTGATTCGGATCACCATCTGGATCCAGGAATTTTTTTAAAGGATTCTTTATCATTGTAAGATAGGGCCATTTTCAACATATATGTATATAACTCATTGAAAAACACCCAGATTGCTAGCTTGGCAGAGGTTTGTGCTCGCCGAGTGCTTTTCTAGTTTAATCTTGAAATATAGCACAATTAGGGGCCGAGCAGCTTGTTTCCACCTATACTGTGAAGAAATCTTTTAAAATGTTTGTGCTCACAATTCTTTCCAGATCTCTCCTAAAATTTAATGGATGCTAAGTTAGATCAAGATCCATTCTCAGCAAAAAAGAAAATCTGCCAAGTGGTTTTAGTGTAAAGTTCCTAACAACAGACAGATAAACAGGTACGCAGAGCTAAAGATCACATAAAATTACAAGGCATAACATTTAATTGCATAATACTTAGAGGAAACTATTTGGGTGATTACAAAAGCATAATATTTATAAAGAACAATTTGTATCATAATTTCATCAAAACAACATGAAAATAAGAGTTTTTCTGTTTTTAGTGCTTAAAATTTACAAGCACACATAGACCCTTTTCTTTACAGTCCACCATAATCCACTGCCATGTTCCTGCATCAGCCAGAATATACAAGCCAGATGCCATCTTAACTGGTGATGCATCATGTTTCATTTCACTGTAGTTTTTTCTGCTTCATTGGAAATAAAAAAGAGTGTGAAAATGGATGTTTCAACTGGTTGCATCTTCCACTTTACCCCTAGACCAGAACCAACAGTAAAAATAATGTTCCTGCACCGACACCAAACCTCTTTAGCATCCTTACTTGGTCTCTGTCCTAAAACCTGATACACTTCTATGTGAAAATAGAGAAAAATAAAACAAGAATTAAGAGATAAAAGTCTGTGACTGTAGTCATCTTTAGTATAGTGTTGAGATAACAGTCATAAACCACAGTATAAAGAAAGATCTGTCCACATATTTCCGATCACTGCATGCTGCTCATACAATGTAGTACAAAAACACTCATTTGAATCTCAACTTTCATACAACATAAGGAAAGATGTGTTATGTTTACATTACAATGAGATTCACACTATTTGCACTTGCTGGATTTAAACCATGCCGTCCTGTTGATGTACTCAGTTCAGTGGAAGTGGACGCAGACTTGCAGCCATGAGTTAAGTTCATACACTTTACGAGCAGTTTCACTCATCTGGTTAACATGTAGCTCGTTTTGCACGTGGAGTCCACAGCATGCGTCTGGTCCCACACAATGCTGCCTGAACATGTTGTTTTGTTTAAAGACTTTTTGTGGAATTCTGTTTGTGGTAGTGGTTGCTTGTTTTGCCGTTTAAATCTGCAACTTTTTCCCATGCTCAGGCTGCTTGTGTAAAGCCACACATCTATTCTCACAGAAAAAATTCACTTAGTTGGTTTGACGACATGATGTGATGCGTTGTGATGGCTTAAATTATCATGGTGATCAGTTTGTGTACATACATAGGTCGTCCTAGCTGTAGAACATAGATGCGTGCATATATTTATAAGCATGTGTGATTTGTGTGTGTGTTTGTCCTCCCTCTGTGTCATCCTCACCAAGCAGCAAAAAGTCACATCAACCCACAACCTCTCTGCTCCTCTCATTTCCATATAACAGCTAATTTACTGCTCAAATCAAGTCAGATGTCTAATGAATCTGCACATCTATGCTAACATGGACCTCGCATGACCTCTCCATCTCTGTTATGCTCATGCGTGCACGCACACACTCATGCACGTCACCATTAGCGTGCTCTGATCTCATCACTTGGGAGGCGTCATGTGTTTCTCAGAGCCCTCAGGGGGCCTCCGCAGCATGATGGTGGGCTTTGCAGTGTTGGCCAAATCCCCGCCAGAGACAGTCAGCCTGTCTGCCTGGTAGCCTGGCACTTCAGCAGACTGTATTTACAGCAACCTCTGGAAGAAAAGGATCTGATTACCAGGCAGAATATATACAACTCATCAATCAGCGGGGTGGCTGGCAGGAAGAGAGACAACAAGAGGCAGACAGAGTTAAGAACGAGGTGTATGGTTCAGTGTTGTGGTTTTATTGGTGCTCTTATACCTCACACACACATATACACACACAAGTTGTACTTAAAAGTGCACACGCATAGACAGTCACAGTTTTTCTGGCAGAGGATGTAGGTCCAGAGAGCTGTCTGGCATTTCAGTTTCAATCTTTCCCTTTGGCCAGATCAAATACACAAAACAGCAACTAAAGATGATGTCACTATCCCACAGCTGTCCCTACCACTCAGTGCTACATTCACACACTGTGTGTATGTGTGAGACTGTGTGTGTGGAAACCTCCACTGGGGTCAAATCTCTCTCTGTCTCCCTCCCTTTAATTCTGTCTTCTCTCAAAACTCTGGGGATCCTGCACATTGCAGTGAAAGCAATGGTCTGGATCATGTTCCATCTATGTGTATGTGAATCAGTAGACACACACACACACACACACACGTGCTGTGTACTGCCGGGAACGGAGTGGGGGAAGAGTGGGAAAGGGAGTGGAAATGAGGAAAAAGTATGGATGCTTTTACGGCGGTACCATCACAAACAATCAGAGAATAACAATATTTTACACACACGAAACAGCCACACACACACGGCTGCATGCAGAGGAAAGAGAAGCAATTTTTGTGTCTAATGTATGAATAATATCTTCATGCATTTCTCCCTTTTTCTTTACGTGGTTTACTCTCATTCTTATGAAAAAGAATGGAAATGTGATTTTATAAAAATATATCTCGCAGGTGGTCTACGAGATCATTTCTGCAGAATTATCATGATGGAAAGCTTGCAACACGGAAAAACATTCCAGATGTTGACTTGGTTTAAATGCCTTCTGAAGGCGTGCAAAGGCTTTTATAGAAAATAAATACGTTTTGGTTTGAACATTGTATCTGCACAGTTTTAGATGTCATTCACATTAATAAAAAGTTTTGATGAGCTTAATCTTTCTTTGCAAGAAAAAGGCTTTTTTTTAGGGTGGAGTTTTTTGGGGTTGTTTCTTTAATCAACTTGATTATTTTCGCCACTTTTTCTTTTTTTCTTTTTTTAACCTAAAGCCACACTACAACTCCTTCAGGCTGCAAGCTGATGAAGTTGTGTAATCATATTCCCAATTTTGTTTTCACCACATGAACGACTAAGTCAGATGGGTCCAGTCAGCACACTCCTCCAAATTTAAACGTTTAAGGCTTATTTTTACTTTCTGTTGCTTCCTTAATGGTCATAATAACGACTGGCACTGATTACCACAATGATGCCAGTTAACCTGTTCTTCCTACCTCGGGTGTATATTTATTTTTCGTTGTACTTTTGAACTATAGAAAAGAACATCATATTTGAAAATGATTTCCTCAATGTCATTATCTAAACATAGATACTCTAAAAGGTAGAATGATGTTGTTTAAGAAAGAGAGATCACCTGCACTACAGTGGTTTATATAGATTTAACTATACCAAACATTCTTTGTTTAAGGATTTTGATATATTAGAGCTTAAAAGCTTCCTGGAAGTGAAATGCAAGTGCTCACACTGTAACGGTGCACAGCTGCAGTAAGTGCATGCTCTTTAACTAAAGTGTCCAACCAGTTTTTGAATGGAGGACTTCTTGAGAGTGGTTATATTATATCTGCATCGATTTCATTGAGGGTGTTGTGTGTTTTCCCCAGCTGACACACTATGAATGCCGGTGAGGACTACAAAAATAAAAACGCAGTTTCCACTACTAGTTTTTCTTTGTTTCATCTTAAATAGGCAACCAAAAAGAAAGCTGGAACCATAAAAAGCCAAAATGGAAGACGTTCGCTTTTTAGGTGCACATTTATTTAACAAATGGGGGAATTTTTTGTATGTTTATGGTTTCATCATAAATGTTTGAAGCTCACGTTAGTTTAAACTAAAAAATCATCACTACATTTTAGCATTTGATCAGACAAAACAGCAAAAAAAAAAAATAGAACAAAACTCAAATTCATATAAAAACAAGAAACATGACTTTAAACTCTAACTTGCATTTTTTTCTCAGCATTATCTGATCACTTGTTCACATCAACCGTCATGTAGAAGCAAAGATCATCCGAATAGCACATGTCTACCATCCCATGAAATCTCATGTACTTAACAATCTGATATGACATGATGATAAGAGCAGGAACCACCTTTTGTGAACACTGGAGGCAGAAAAACAAGTTCTTCTACGAAGTGCCCGTTTTTACATCTTGCAAATTAAAAGTGACTTTAAAAGGCTGCAACATTTCTTTTGGGAGAAAAACAAATGTAATTTTCTGTTTACTTTAAGTACTGCATGTGTAGCGTTCAGCTGCGTCTCAGGGATCAGACTGGGGGTCACAGTGTAGCTTTCTGTGTGGGTGTCTTGGACCTTCTGACCCCTTCTGACCCCCCCATCCTCCCCTTGCTTGTCTCAGGAAAATCAGTCAGGCAAAAAGCCCTTCTTTCTCCATCATTTCTTACTAACAATTTTATTTTGTCTTTCTTCTTCTCTGATCTTCTACTTCTTATTTCATCCTTCCAGCTTTGTAGCTGCACAAATAATTCTCGCTCAGTAAAATCCATTCATTTAGCAGCAAAGCTGGAGTTTGAATGCTTATTTTTCTACAGACAGCAGCTTTTGTGGAATTTATGTGTCAGGCTTTTAGTAAGTTTCTAGGGCCCAAGGATCATTAAAGTCACTCAACGATAAATGACCATGTAAACATTCAAATCAAGTGAGAGCAAGGAAAGCAATAAAACAACTTGTTTTTTTCCCACCCAAAACAGCAGGCATTTCTAAACCTCGTTGAGCGTTAATCTCTCATCGTCAAAATCCTCTGTGATTTTATTCATCTCTGTTTTTCTTTTTTCTTAGCGAAAACATATCCACCATTTGTCACCTCACTAATTCCTTCGTCAAACATGTTTGCTTCTCTCTGTGCTGTCGTTCATCTTCTCTTGCAGCAACACGTTATTTATCTTTTACAGCTTGAACGCTTTTGTTGTTGGGGACAGAAATATATTCATAAAATCTGCTCAAAAACGTAAATCGGGGCAGTTGTTGGTTTTGTGTAACCAATTAGTTTTCAGTTCACACATTAAAAGTGTGTTTGTTGGATTCAGTCATTTTTTAAAGTAATAAAGTAAGTTTAACCTTTTTTTTGGTTTCAGGAAATATTATCCAATGAAGTGAAACCCATTGAAATAAAAAAATGTTCAGTCAAGGAAGCATTTTTTCAGTGTAAATAAATAAGGAAGACAAAAGATGTTGCAGATTTTCCAACAAAGCATACACTTTTACCCCCCACCACCCTCTCTCTCTCTCCCTTTCTCTCTCTCACACATACACAAGCACACACAGATCCCTCTCCTCTCCCAGGGCCCCTTTCCTCCCCTCATCTTTCCCATCCTCCACCTCCTCTCTCTCATCAAGGGTCATTTGCTCAGTTTCCTGCCTGCTTCTTCCAGTTTTTTTTTTTCTCTGCTTCACTCATTGGTGGGTTTCTGCTGGACCGTGATTGGCCAGGGCTTTGAGGACCTCCCCTCTTTCAAAGTCAGAGACACCCCTCCCCTTTTTTGTGCCCCTCCTCTTTTCTTTTGAGACAGCCTTCCTCGCTAAAACTCCGCCTCCGCTGCAAAGTGAGATGAGGTGTGTAAGAGCGCCTCCTGCTGGAAACAGCCTCTCACATTTTGAAACGTAATTTTTCTTTTCCTGTTTGCTTTATTTCTGAGAAAAAAAAGAAAGGGAAGAAAGTAAATAAAAATGAAATAAAATTAAATAAAAGACTATTTAGGTAATCAGTTTGTTTAAAAACCTATTTAAATGGACTCAAAACAATTATTTAGATGGAAAAACATAAAGCAAGCGATCTCAATTAGATTATCAGATCTTTTAGCGCCATCTAGCGGTTTGTAAACTGTTTCTGAAATCTGGGCAAAACAAATTAATATTAAGGAAAAGTGACACAAATAAAACTAATATTTAATATCAATGAAGCTGTCACGTTTTTGAAAAGAAGCATTAATTTAATAAAGTTCACAGCGAATAACTACAGAATTATTACAAGGTAAAATAAAATAAAATAAAATAAAATAAAATAAAATAAAATAAAATAAAATAAAATAAAATAAAATAAAATAAAAT
>JBAMHX010000019.1:9873348-9900491 GCA_037177515.1 Pseudomugil tenellus
TGTATAATATGTATGTAAATGGTTTAGAGATAAAAGCTGGAAACTCTGGAGAGTATAATGTTCCTGCTGCACCCCAGAACAAAACGATTTGACCTCAGACTGCCAAACCAACGCCAGGATGCCTAAAGGCTTTTCTACTTTTGTACTGATTTTTTTTTTTTTTTTTTAATTGGGATTTTGTTGATTTTTATTTCACCAAGAAAAAAAACAAACCTAACATTGTGCACTGCATGCTGGGAATTAGATTTATGTACATGTTTAAAAAAATATTTCTCAGAGGATTGAAATGTAAAGGTTACTTTATCTGAAATGGGACCTCAGCAGTTTCCTTCAGAAAAAAATCCAGATATTACCAACAAAGTTTCAAAGAAGAAAAAGGCAAAGGTCAACTTTTTATCGATTCTCATTTTGTAGTATTCAAAACCTGTGAAATTGTCAGATACCCAGATCTGTTCCTCCTTATTAAGCAGCCGTATTGCCTTTCCTGTTTAAAAGATGGAGACTCACTGAGTATTTCATGGTTGGTTTTTGTCTTCCGATCCCCAAAACATGAAGTTTTGCTGCTATTTAATAGCAATATATTTAAATGCTTTCATCTTTGCGCCGGGGTTTTCCACAGATGCCACTTTGCAACGTTTAAGCAGTGCCAGGAGTGGGTGAAGCGTCTGAACAGGGCCATAGCCCACCCATCCCGCATGGAAGACCTGTTCGCCCTGGCCTATCATGCGTGGTGTCTCGGTGGCAGCGCCGACGATGAAGACCAACACGTTCATCTTTGTCGCCCAGGTTTGCACGCTCACAACCACGCAGTGAAGTTAAATAAGAACATGATTCTTGTATTCATGCCCTGTCTCCATCTTGCGTTTGTGCAGGAGACCACGTACGTCACAGAATGGAAATGGAGGTCAGAAGGATGGGCTTCGACACCCAGAATGTGTGGAGAGTGTCTGACATCAACTGCAACTACAAGTAAGTTACAGAAGTCTGAACTGCATGTAGAATTCATGCGAATGTTGAAGGCCAGAGTTTCAGGGAGCGAAGCTGTCGCCATGTCTCCAAACTGAACAGATTGCAAGAGGAAGAGCTTGTGCAAGTTTTGGCATTGCTCGACACTGTGTGTCAAGACTCTGGTGGGAAGTAGGGGCTTTGAAATGATCTGAATTAATTAACTTTATGTGGGAAAAGATTGGAAGGAGGTTGCAGTGAGTAATGGTTACTTTAAAACCACACAAGATGCGCAAGAATAGTCCAGTATGGTTTCTCTCCCTCTCTCTGATCATCTCGTATATATATGTATGTATATATATATGTATGTATATATATATATGTATGTATGTATATATATATATATGTATGTATATATATATATGTATGTATGTATATATATATATATATATGTATGTATGTATATATATATATATGTATGTATGTATATATATATATATATATATGTATGTATATATATATATATATGTATGTATATATGTATACTGGTAGCTTAAGTTTGAATTTTAAATTTGCAGGAATGGTGTATGCATTCCTTTGATATAAGAAAACATTTGTGTATTTGTGTAAACAAGAATAGTTATAAATCCATATCTCAAAATATTAGAATATCTTACTTACTTGATACCACTACTTATATTTGTGTGCGTGTGTGATCGTATACAGCAGCACAGTTTTAGGTGTGCTGCTTTTTACGACTCTCTTTGAATGCATCATCTCACACACTTTTTCTTTCAGAACTACCAGATTACAAATATCTCCACAGGGGCAATAGTGGGGATATTAAAAATAATAAACCATTTCTGTGTAAGGGCATAATTTTGGTGTTTAAAATGCCTATATCTAAAAATCAAACAAAAAAGTTTTTGTTTGCATAACGGGATGAGAACTCATCTGTGTAAGTAGATATTTTGAGTTAGTTTCTTCTTCACACTCCCTTATCCAAGTATAATAATAATAGACTTCATCTTTATATCCATTGAACTTAAACTTCAAATCATGCTGCATTTACTGTGCATTTCCACTGGGAAGTGAGATATCACAACTCTGCTGCTATTAGATCTTTGTTTTGCAATTAACAGCAAATTCTCATTAGCGGTTACGTGGTTAAATGAATTTAGGCTTTTATACTCCATACTTAACCGTGACACTATGATATTCATTAAAGTTGATTGAAGGTTCAACCTAACATTAATCAGAATTTTATTTCAAATGAAATGACAAAATAAAATAAATATAATCAACTGATATTTACTGAAAAAGTCAATTAGAAAATGGAAAAACTTACCCCACCCTCAAGGCCGCATTACATTTGCTTTATTTGTTTCTTATATTAACTTTTACACTGAGTAAAGCTTTCAAGCAGAATTAAACAAGAATCATAAACACTGATATTAAATTAACATTGTTTTTATTTTTTGTATGTTTCTTGTGTACTTTTCCTGTGAACT
Source organism: Pseudomugil tenellus (assembly GCA_037177515.1). Taxonomy (NCBI): domain Eukaryota; kingdom Metazoa; phylum Chordata; class Actinopteri; order Atheriniformes; family Pseudomugilidae; genus Pseudomugil; species Pseudomugil tenellus. The sequence continues at coordinate 9,875,805 of JBAMHX010000019.1, forward strand.
CCGGCCAGATTACAAGGAGCAGCAGGTTTATTCAGCAGCCTAATTAGTGCCCACATACCTTTTCAAAAAGATTACTCCAAGTCAAATGATTAATAGATGAGACAAGAATTTCCTCTGTTTAAATGAGGCTGAAAATGCATCAGTGTGTGTGTGTCAGTGTTTTTATTACATGTGATAGGTGACGTACATTTTAGGTGGTCTTAAATAATGTGAGGGGACAGTGCGAATGATAAGACATAAGGAACACTATCCTGGAAGAACTGGTAACATGTTGACAGTAGTCTCTGTGTTTCTTTTGCTGGGGGGGTTTGGAGGGGCAGCAGCATCTGACCTCCATGTCTTTGGAAAATCCATCTACAGTGATAACCTTATGCAGAGCACCAATGATGGCAGACACACAGTGAGGAAACAGCCGTACCAACAGGTAAGAAACTTAAACTTAAGCTTAAACTTCTCTTTTTTTTTCTGCTTATATGCTGAAATTATTACTCTATTCAGATCAGAGGCATACACATCATGTTTTTTTTTTTTTAATTAAGTACAAGTAGCGGTCAATCTGTAATTACCACACAGTGTCTAAGAGCCTATAGGCAAATGTACATAATTTACTTGAGCAGTAAACATTCCTAGGCTGTGAGATTTTCTTTCATTCACTAAAAGAAAAAGCAACTAATAATTCTGGAGTGTGTGCCATTTAGTTAATAAAACCACTTAAAAAGCAAAAAAAAGAATCAAGATATAAACAAATATACACCTAAACAACAACAAAAAAACATTCGTTTTAAATATAAATTTTCTCATTTCAGACTAAAAGTGGAGTCAGGAGTTTAGATCTAGAGAGCTTTAACATACACGTGACTCCCACCTCCAGCAAGATGCGCCTGCCCACCATTATCAAGCTCTATCCACCCACCGCCACACCTCTGTATATGCACGCCAACATGCCCATGCGCTTTGGGAGGAACAGCAGTCCTGGAGACGACAGGACTCCAAATTCCAGCCCCAACATGCCGCAGAGATTTGGACGGTCCTGGGAGGTGATCCGAATGTGTGCAGAGTGCCGTAAGGTTAGAGAGGCACCCAGACCGATCCTGCCACAAAGATTTGGTAGAAATGTTCCGTACTGGAGCTTTCTCAGGACTCTGGCCAGTCAGCAGTTACTGAACACTGGTTTGCACTGGTAAACAAGTCATGTATTTTATAATACTGTCTAATTTACCTCTTTTTATGTTAGAATTATAGGAACGTATATATCTGTTTTTGAGTTTCTGTGATTGTATTAAAACTGTATTTTTCATCCAATACAGGAGTGAAGATTTTGACATCTCATCCAGCTTGGAGGAAGATGGGGATATAGAAGAAAAAACATTTAATGGATGAAAGAGTCTTTATAGGGCTGCCGTGAGACCATGAGGACACTTATATTTAGTGTTTCTATTTAAAGACAGATGTTTCCATGTAATTATTACAGCAAATGTGAGATTTATCTAACTTGAAATGATCATTGTCATGTTTTAAAATACTTCTTGAATATTGAGAATGACAAAGCTTTAAATAATGTTTTAAAATACAATAAAGCTTCAATCACTGATTCCACCATAATGAAGTCTTCACCTTATTTTCGTAAAGTCCACCTGGATCTCATGTTCACACAGTTTAGCAGCAGCTACAGCACAACTTCTAAGTCTAAGTGACAAACAGATATAACAACAATATAAAAAAAACTCTTCAAATTTAATAAAATTTCTGATAATTAAAATGAATCAGTTAATTAACTTTATTATTGGAAGTTGTAATTAAGGTTTAGATTAGTTTTAAGCTCAAACAAATCAACAGCCTGGGACTAAACAGTTTCACTAAAGGACCACTAGAGGGCGACAAACAACTTGAGATTTTTCCAACCAGTCCAGCGCTGGGGTTTGCAGGATTTGTCACATATATGCAGGTCATACACTGTATTCATTCTCATCGTACTTATTCCAGCCTCTTTTCCGAAATGTGAATATTATGTGTGTGCAAAGTTTAGTTCCTCTGATTGGTTGATAACATAGAAAAAAGTCCATTTTACTGCTTGATATAACGTTTTACGTGAAACAAAAAGAAAAGGGCAGCAAATTCATAATTAAAAATAAAAGCATGAACTTTTATTTCAGGGAAAAATTCTTATATAAAGTATTTACTTATTCAGCACATAAGGAGGTTAGGGCACTCACACTGGAAAAAATATCTAGTATCTCATCTCCTAATAACCTAAAATGTCCACGCATTATGTGTACCGTTTATTACAACGAAGGATCTCAGGAAGTAGTTGGAGCCAATCACAGCAATTATTGGGCGAGACGCAGTGTACACCCTTGAAAGGTTACTCCTTCAAAGTCTTCATTCAAAATTAATTTTCAAAATTGAAAATATCTTTTAAAAAATTCTTAAGAGTTCACCTTTTCATTTTTCATAACGGATTCAAGATGATTAACAGGTCCTGTTCATTTCCACCGTACTGTCGCTCCCTGTGGCTACTGAAATGATCAGTTTTAAATCAGAGGTTTGGAAGAGTAAGCATGAAATTACTCAAGTTTCCAGTTTCTTTTACTTTCCTTATGAATACAATAAAGTTATAGTTGCTGCAACTGCAAGTAGTCCTGACTTGTTAAGTTTAGTTTTATTTCTACAAAATAAATATTTTCTTGTCTAAATTTTAAAAAGCTCTTATAGAAACCTTTGTGTTGTTAGTCAATTTGGAATCAGTTGCGAAAATAAGATTTTAAAGCATTAATTAATTGGAGCCTTCATATAAAATCATGACTCTTACAACATATTGAAGTGTTGCCCCCTGCAGGACAAACACTACACCACAGTTCTTTACTCACTGATTTATTTAGGTACACCTTAGCAGCCATAAAAAAATCTACCACCAACTTGTTGACATACAGAAACACATATCAAACGTTATAGCAATGAGATATGCGAAGTAAGTGTACACAGTTAAAGATATAAGACAGTATACCTTACTGGCTGCACATAACCAAGAGGGAATGAAGTAGCTCCATAAAAAAAGAAAGAAAAAACTCTTATCGACTGTGTACATCATCATCCAACATGAAAAATCCTGTTCTGCCTCATGCTCCGAAAGCAGGTGAGCATAACAAAAACGTTGCTGTGCAACAAGGAACAATAATTTGGTTCCTACCTGATGTCGCTGCAAAATCTATGTATAAATTAAATCAAATCAGCAATACAAACAATCATAAACACACACAATGTTATGTAAGACAGGCAGCCTGCACCTCTCCTAATCATGTGAGCATTAGATAATTCTCATTTTGAATTGTTTTCATGTAAAGCTCGCAAACAAAGCAATGTCGGGCATGTCCAGACATTCAGTATAGATTTGAGGACTAGAAGAGTGTAAATCTCCAATGTATTATGCATAATAAAAAGAACATTTTCAGTTAAAATGATTAACAAAGTGATGCAGATGAGCAAGTTTGTGAGGAGGTCACTTGTAGTAAACTTATTATTAAGTCGAGTACAAATCTAATCAAATCGGTTGGAGGTCAACACCTTACAATGCAGACTGCAGGGCAGTTGTTGCATTGACATGACCCTAAAATCTCAAGATTTTCCTTGACAAGACATGCTGTTAGCTATTTATGCTAATTGTTCATGTCTGAACTTTATTATGAACACAAATAACCGGAAGCAAAGCTGTGTATCTCAAAACTGATCATAGATGTCTATTTTATGGAACCAACAGATTTGCTTTGGAAATGTGTTTTAATACCTCCTAGTAATAGTCGGGTAACACAGTAACTTTTATTCATGTGATTCTCTTGGGGTTCATTTTACCATTTTTCTAAACTGAAAGTGAGGCGTCTACTGAGATCCGCACCAAAAATATTCAAATCAATATTAATATGGAAAAGAAAGTCTAACATGGTAACCATCTACCAGTAAGGCTTAAGCAAGTACAGGAGCCAGATGAGACCAACTGGGACTGCTTAGCACACGAGAGGCAGGGTTTACAGGTTTCCAGTCCATCACAGGACCAGCATAGAGAGACAAACAGGCATTCACAACCACACTCCCTCCTAGGGGCAATTTAAAGTGAGAATGCATGTCTTTGGACAATGGGAGGAAGGTGGAGTAGCTACCCGGATACAACGCGGTTTTCCCCAGATGGGTGCAAAGAGAACTTGCACCCCATACAAGGCTTGAACCAGCAACCTTTCTAGCGGAGACACCAGTGTTAACCATTACGACACCTTGCAGAATGATGAACTAATGATATTGAAGTCATGACATTATTGTAGTGATTTTTTTTAACAAAAGCAAACAAAGCTAATTTTGCTTATATATAGTAAAATGTAAGCAATATGTATGTAATATGTAATCTGGAATAGATACGCCATATTTTGTCATAACTAAGTGTATTTCCATATTTCACAAATTTTCTTAACATCATGTAATTCAGCTGTTTCATCCATGAACTCAGCCACTCTACCCTCATCTCTCATATACTTTTAAGTGTTATCACCAAGAAGTATAAATTTCCTTTTGACTAAAAAAAACACAACATATCTGTAGGTTTAGTTGGTGAACTTTAAAATGAAGTGTTTACATTCACCTGGAGCTTTTTGAACATTATGGCCCAGTTGCTCAAAATATTTAATCTGGTTCAACATTATCCATATTTGGGAATCCCATCTTTTGCCATCCAGAATCTGATGATCCGTCATATATATATTTATGCATTATAATATCTTTCATGTATATATGTGCTGGTGCCAGATGTCATGGCCTGCTCTGGACTCTATCAGCCCAATCACTGTCACCTGGCACCAGACTCATTACCCCTGATCATCTGCACTTGTTTCTGATTCCCTCGCAGCTTTATATCCCTCAGCTCACCAGTCATTCCTTGGTCGGACATTGAATGTAAGACATATGCTTGTTCCTGCTGTGCCTGCCTTCCCTGTTATTCTGGATTCCCCACAGCCTGCCCTCCTGCTCCTCGTCCCTGCATCCCTCCTGGACTCCTCCACCTTCCATACAGGTTTCGTTCATCACTCCGTGTCCTTCCAAATAAACCTTCCTTTTGGCTCCGGCTCTGCATCGTTACACCAGATCACCCTGATCCAGATTTATAGTTTTCAAGATTACCAAACCCACTTTAATAATCACTTTAAATATTTTTTCATTTTAAGATAAAGCACAAAAATCATAAATATCCACTTCTATTTATACTCCTGTCATTTGTCGTCTGATCCAAAGCAAATAAAAAAAACAAATTTGTTAACCACTACATTGTGAATAACTTAGGCATAGGCACAGAATTGAAAAAGATTATTCTATTTGGCCAAATTGATAAGTTTCACATTTTCTTCCAGAAATCCGTCCATCGATTATCAGAACCACTTATTTCAGGCAACACAGATACACACACACACATTCACTCTGAAGGAAAATTTCAAATGACAAATCAACACTAGCAGTCATGTTTTTGGTTTTTGGTTGGTGGGAGGAAGCCGGAGAACCCACGCTAACATGGAGGAAGAACATGCAAACTTCAGAGACAGAGCATTGTCCGAGCCAAGACTCAAACCTGTGCTAACCACTGTACCACCATGTGACCGTCTTCAGAAACACGTGAAATCCAACCCACCATTGGGATCAGGGTAATCCTGTTTCCTCAGATCAAAGTTATCCTTTTTTCCCCTTTTGAACAACTCGTTTTAAAGAGTTGTTCAAATCTGATGACTGTAAATTTGAGCAACAGATCTTTTTCTTTCTCCATTTGTTAATAAACTGATTTGTTAATGTAACACCACATATGAACACATTTTAATGTGTTTTTGACTCAAGGACTTGTCATCTTCTGTTGAAGTTATAATATAATCAGCATTCTTCATTATCTTTACTCATATTTTAACCTCTTTAACAAAATGTCTGGATGTTTTAGGTAAGGCTGGGTATTGATCCACCTTTCAAGAATCGATTCAATTCAGATTTAAAATAGATTTTCACGATTCAGTCCGATCTATTCTGATCAGATATGGATTTTCTTCAGTGTTATTAAAATCTTTGGGGTTTTTTTTTTGTTAAATTATATGTATATATAGTTATGAAATATAGTAATATTAGGATTATACTGACATTCAACAAAAAAAATACAATAGCCCTAAATGTATGTGCAAACATAAAGAAACTAAAGAATTAAAACTAAATTAAAATAGTGAAAACAACAAAGCATGTTGGTGCATGCTGTTTTAGATCTGTGGCTATGAAGATAGCCAGCACAGTCACCAACAAAATGTATTAAATAAATCAGAACAAATTTATTAAATAAATCAATCTTTGGACTTATGGATCGATCTTCAGGAGTTGATATGAGAATCGATTCAGAATTGATTAATTGATCTTTTCAACACAGCCCTAGTTTGAGGGTCTTCAGGATTTTTGTGTAATTTTTGTGTATTTTTCCACTTTTTCAGCTGTGATGTGATTGATTGCATATTGTGTTGTCATCCACCCTTCAGAGAAAGAAAAGATAAAATTGCTTAATAATGAAAGGATTCCACTTGCAAATAAAATGATGAGGGGAGCACATAACTACATTGCTTTGTGTGCAGAAAGATGTTTTTAATCACGTAGGATTCATCTTTACTCCACCTTTAGGATTTTCCAGAAAGTTCAGGTCTTCTTGCCATGCAGAGTAATTATGGCTTTAATCTCTCCAAGTCTGTTAACTTGTTTATTTTTTTATATTTGAAGAAAACACACTTCTTCCTGCATTTAACTCTTTAAAGAAATTTCAAGTAATAATTTAAATATTTTTTATTATTATTATTATTTTCTAATATTTAATATCTGCCTTGATGTCATTTAACTCAATTAAATTCAATTCTGTTTTATTTTTGTAGCGCCCCTTCACAATAATGTCATCTCAGGGCACTTTACACACATATCAATTCCAGCAAATTCTTAATAAATAGCCAAATAAAGAAAAACCAACAGATTTCATCATATCTTGACTTCAATCCAATCTCCCATCCTGAACTGGATGAGGCGAAAGTGGGAAGGAAAACTGTTAACAGGAAGGAACAACCTCTCTCAGAACCCGACTCAAGGAGGGCAGCCATCTGCCTCGACTGGTTGGGGAAGAGAGGACAGGAAACACAGATCAATATACACTTCAGCTGTTATTGAGGAAGAACTGCAGAAAAAGGAGAAATATGTTGATGTCAATATTGTCATATATTTAAGGAGCAAAAGGAGCAAATAAATTATAAAAAAAAAAAAAAAATTACTCAGTGTATCACAGGATGTCCCCATGGTGGCATAATGGACGACTAGACTATCTCTAACTATATGATTTGTTAAAAAGGACGTTTTTAATCTTTATTTTAAAGGTAGATAGGGTGTCTGCCTCCCGTACCCACACTGGGAGCTGGTTCCATAAGAGAGGGGGCTGATCGCCAAAGGTTCTTCATCCCATCGCTTTGTGAGACTCTGAGAAGCACAAGTAGACCTGCGGTCTGAGAAGTGCTCTGTTTGGAATATATGGAACTACGAGATCTTTAATGGACCATCACAGTTTTCTAGTCCATTTAATGGAGTCACGTTTAGGGTCTGTAAAGCATTATTTTACTTTGACTATGATCATATCAGTATGGCAGTAAAATGTCCAACTTCTTTTGTTAAAAGCTTCATCATGGGTCATTATTTACCCCATTTGAACTGATCAGAGCTCATGTCTGGTGCTTTTCTCTTTAAGGATCATTTTATTGTAATGTTCTCAAGGTCATTTTATATATATTAGATTAACAGGAGTGTTATCAGATCAAGCAAGCTATCACTGCAATGAGAGTAAATGAGGTGACAACCACCTGTAAGATGTATTCGTGCTTTTCTCACCTACGTCTGTATTAAAAAAACGACTCATCATTCCTTCCACTATTTACGTTTAACTGGACTTAAAAACACATAATTCTAGTCTCACCAATCTTTCAATGGCTCCACGCTGATGTAGTTTTTTTTAATAGGTTGGCACCATTTTATTTAACAGCAATTCTTTACATGTGCTGCTAACCAGCTTCTTGCTTCATATGTTCAGAAATTAATAACCAACTTTTAAATTATAGAGATATTGAGACATTTAGAAATCAACAATGAACGCTCCTAAAATCCTATTCCTAAGCAGATTATTTACATTTTTTTACTCTATGCTATTATGTGAATTAAAAAAGGAGAAATAAAGGCAAAAAATTATGAATACTGTGGATTTTTAAAGAAATTTAGACATGTTATTCTTTTTTTAAAAGAAAACTGAGTCCACTATCCAAACAAATGGCTCAATTTGTAGTCTAAGTAGCTAGATGTTCAACTAAATAAGCTTATGGAGAGTCCAGACCAAGCAACTCATTTCCACCCATAGTCTGAAGAATCTTTTTTTCCAGATCATTCCCAGAGATTAATCCAAGGTAAAAGAAATATTCACAGAAAATGCCTCACAAAAATCGGCCCGCCAATAAAGTTACCAAGAAAAGCACAACCAGGTTAACTCAGATAAACAAATAACATCCTTTATGGAGCCAATAAACTGTAACAGATTAGAGATGTGTAACTTTAATGCTTTTGATTTCTGCCATGGACTGAAACGTCCACCAGAGGGGGCTATTTTCCTCCTTTAAAAAAGCCCATCAGCGCCAGTATGGCCAAACCGTGCCAAACCAGTGCTAAGTGAGTGAATCTCCCCGGCTTTCCAGACAGCAGTCAAGTCGATGCAGGAGACACAGCAGCTGATGCGCCTGTGATCCACTGCACCCTCCAGAACCTCCACCGCTGGTTTGGCACCGCTCAGTGGCCTCTGCCGGGTATTTTCATAACCAGGAGGAGGAGCAGGAGGGGGGACCCCCCTTGTCTTGTTATTGATCCGCGGAGGCAAAGAGGCGGGTTGATAAATATATCAATTTATTAGCCTTGCAGACTATACGCCAAATGTCATCAGAGTAGCTGCAGGCTGCGCGCAATTTCATTTGTGAGAGGAGCGCCAGATAGCGCGTCTGCACGTGCGACAGCAATCAAAGGGAAGGTAAGGAAACGCCTGTTTATGTTACTTTGGTTTGGAGCTGGTCAGTCACTCTGATGGAGTGCTGTTTATTAAAAAGAATAGCTGAGAAAACATCTGTTTTACCACAATAACCTGCATTTATCAGATGAAATGTGAGTGAATGTGAACGCGCGGTGTGAGAATGAAGCTGTGACAGCCTTACTGGACTTATGGGTGAGTGGCTTCTCCTTGGTCTAATTCAGTCATGAAGGAAAGTGGTATCTGCACGGCTGGAATAACTTCTGCAGTGTGGAGCTCCAATTTGCTTATAGAGGACTTAGACTGATGAAAAGGGGTCATTTGCCAGAAACATTGCACGTGTGGGACATTTTGTATGTTTTAGGGAAAGTAAAGCAGCATGGACCTGGTGAAGATTACACTGTCCTTTCACATCCTTTTATGTCCTGCATGGACCTCAACCCATCGCTCCTACATGGACAGCATCCTTTCTGCTCACTCAGGTGAGATATTCGGATGTGTGTGATGTGGTTCTTATAACTGGCTGGCCTGCAGAATGGCTGCAGGCCAGCCAGTTATACGAAAACATCTTTCATGAGTGTGTTGCTGCAGTTCTGCAGATTGCCAGACTTTCTCTGGTGTCCCCGCAGCTCTCAAGTTGCTTGATGGGCCATTGAGTTTTGACCCCTGTTGTCTGATGTCACCACCTCCGCCACCACTCTTCCCTCCTCCACCTAGGCTTTGGAAGAGGGCCAGCCCTGTAGGTCTGCATAAAACACCCTTTCATATCTGTAATTGCATGGCCACTGTGCACGCCGACTGAAAGCCTGTTTTGTGTCTGCTTTGTGGAATGAAGGAGGAGATCCACACATTAGAAACAAGAACACAAGGAGATGTGAAGGAAGAACAAAAGTTTGTGACACCAGGGTGTCCACCTGGACCTCCAGGGCCTCCAGGACCACGAGGTCCAGAGGTGAGGCCTCACGTCAAAGCGAATTACCGCTAAACATTGTTGCTTTGACATTATTTATTCCATATGATTAAATCATCATGCTGCTGTAGACATTTTAAGCCAGCGGATGGAAATGAAACCAAATGACCTTTTTGTTGTATTGATCTGTCTACAAGTGTGTCTACATCCTCCACAAAGGACACATGAGCTGTAAATAAATTGAATTAATTTCTTTCAGGGTCATAGTGGATTGCCTGGCATAAGAGGGCCAAAAGGGGAAAAGGTGTGTGCTCTTTTAATTATATCTGTGATTTAGTTTTCTGTTGAGGGATTTGTTCATCTCTGCTCTAATACAATCTTCCATTTGTTGTCCTGCAGGGAGAAATTGGACGTCCAGGGTCAAAGGTGAACAGCTCCTTCTCCCCTTCGTGTGTCTTCTCCATCCCATGTGTCCTTGCAATAATCAGATCTTGATCCCCCCGCCCCCCCTCCTCTCTCTTATGTCCCCTCCTTGCATTCTTAATCTCTATGATGTGATTTGTCTGTGTTAAATGGATTATGCTACGTCTGTCTCAGAAGACACAGTATCTACACGGCAAAGCTTGATCACCGTCCTTAAATGTCTCCTGTCATTCTCATGCTCCCCCCACCTCCCTACCAGCCCCCCCCTTTTCACTCCTTCTGTACTCCATTCTGCTCCTGTCTGTTCTTCTCTCTTTGGCCTGGTTCCATTAGCCCTTCATACTGGACTCTAGCCCTGCTGATCCAGCCTCTCCAGCACTCCACTTCTGCATTTTAATCTCCCAAAGTGCTTTTGCTCTCCATGATAAATCACTCCCCAAACACACACACACACACACAGCAGACCCATGATTTCTCCACAGCTTGCAATTTTAATGCTGTGCACCTAAAGAAGGACACGATGCTAGCATCCATGCAGCCCTGTGACACTAGTTGAGGTGTTGCTGAGATGTGTAGCTGCTCCTTGGCTGCCCAGTACGGGTGTGTATCGGCAAGAATCTGGCTGTATTACAATACAGGGGTAGCGATACAATATATTGCGATATATTGTAATGCTATAAACAAGGCGATAAATTGCAATTTTTCTTTACTAGAATTTAAAAGTAATAAAACTCACAGCCTAGTAAATGTCCAACTTACTGAATAAGAAGGGGGGGGGGGGTCTATTTTTCTAAAATATAAAAAAAGTCCATTTTATTTAAAAAAAAAAAAACTCTTTGTACAAGATGATAAGGAGATTAAAATGTGTCTCATAAGTAAAAATATGCTCATAAAAAGATCAATACAGTTCTTTTGCATATCGATAAATTGAAATAAGAAGTATTGGCTTGAGGCTTCACTCCCAGAGTTTCTCCTCCCGTATCTAAATGGAAGAATCATAAAAAGTCAGCTTTATCTTTTGATACTGATACATATTTACCATTTAAATAAGACCTGTGTATTCCAGGAAGGTAAACACTTTACTTTAGAGAATAGATTTAGCAATTTAAACATATTGTTTTGTTGGTTTTTTGTATCCTTTGAGCTATCTGAGCTTCAAACATCTTTACGAATAGGAAACAGAAAATGCATAATTATTTTCATTGTGTGCTGACTGATTGTGTTTCTACAGGGTCGAAATGGAGCTCCAGGCCTTCCTGGGAAACCAGGGCAACCAGGCTGGCCTGGTCCAGAGGGGCCTAAAGTAAGTGTCATGGACCTTTCTTATGTGAGATCATGGTTCAGCAGGATACACTGAAGAAGTCCCAGATTTGTATACGACAGAGACAGTCACAGAACAGTTTCTTTTTGTTTTAAGGGTGAGAAGGGAGATCCTGGACTCATGGGTTTACCTGGACTGCGAGGCCCACCGGGAATAAAGGTCAGTCACAGCTTTAAAACATAAACACATTCAGAGAAACATAATCTGAGTATTCTTACTTCTTACATTCCTGACTTGTGTTTTCAGGGATTACGGGGTTACAAAGGTGAAAAGGTAAATTCTAACTGAGATTACTTCTTCAATGTCTGTTTTTACAGCAAAACATTTATGTTTCTAAAAACAAAAAGATGATTTTTTACAAGTATTATATGCCATTTTTAGTGTTGGTGTTTTTGCTCAGTTTTTGCTCACTTTATATGTCCTTGTAGATTTTTTAGAGCAAAATCAAATTGCAGATTTTGATGTTTAATATATAATAACATGCATAAAACTTGTGTCATAGCTAATGTAAACTCATGCCACATGTGCCATGAATGGATTGTGAAAAATGAACATAATGGTGTTTGTTGTTTACTATTAGTGAGGCCAAAAATGTTCACAACCATTATTGAAATGGTATTAAAAACCATGGAAAAAGATTGCCATCATGCTAATTCATGTCATACCTGCATATTACTGTATTGCAGCATTGTTCATGTAAATGCTTTGAAATTCACTACGATCTTCATCATTTAAACTGAACACGTCTTTCCTTCTGTTCCTCCTGTATTGTTTTAGGGGAACCATGGTGACCCAGGCGTAGCTGGACCCAAAGGCGACCAGGTTAATGGAAATGTTTTGTTTTTTAATTAGTGATTTTTTTTATTGCAGTGAAATGAAGTATTTAGTGTACTTATATCTGATTATGACAGTAAGCACTGCAGATCATTACATGTTCTGATGGATCTGAAAATTTCATTAGATTGCAAAATCATCTAAAGCAGCATGTAGTTCACAGTAGTTCATGAAATGCCTTTCAAGTCTTTACAATTAAACAGATGTTGTAAACACGTATATCTATATCTATATTTCATTAGTTGTGCGTGAGATAATCACTTTCCTCACATCTTCTGTTTAGGGTTCGTTTGGTTTGCCGGGGATGCTCGGGCAGAAGGTAAGACAGCCATTCAACAAAGGAAACAACGCAAGATTGTGTTAGATGTGATTTTTCTCTTTTCATTTTGCTCTACTGACAGGGTGAGTTGGGACCAAAGGGAGAGCCAGGTGTTCCAGGCAAGAGCGGACGAACTGGTCGCCCAGGAAAGAGAGGCAAACAGGTGGGCAAATCCAATGATGTGGTTCACAATTTAACACCTGACACAAGAAATGATAGTAAATTTAAACATATTGAATCTGAGGTTACTATTAGACCCTTTAACAAAACGTTAATATTTTCTCCTGTAGATTATTCCAACTACCTTATTTTCCAGACTATATGTTGCACTTTTTTTTAATAGTTTGTTATCGCAGGCTGAAGCTAAGATGGCTGAACTTGTAATGCATGATGGTGTCTTTAAATATGATCTTTTAGCCAATTGCCAGTTTTACTCTGATCTCAAGTGTACTTTTCAAGCCAAATAAAATGAGTCTTTACTTGGATATTTAGCATGTATTTCATATCAGCAGGTTGGGGTATTTCATAAACATGTGGGTTGGAGAAAACCCGACTCGAGCATCACAAGCCAGAACAACGTGCTGACGCAGTTATGTCTCAATGGATCGCTTCCAAGGATATTGATATCATAGTTTCTGGCAGGCCTTATGAATAAATGCGACTTATAGTCCAGTGCGACTTATATATGGTTTTATCCTCAGCATGGTTAATTTTTTTACTCTGGAGTAAAAAATATGTTACGCACTAATACTGCAGAATGATTTGTACAGGGCATGAAGGGTTATTCTGGTGCCCCGGGAGCCATGGGCCCACCAGGATCTCCTGGTCCTAATGGCCTTCCTGGTCCGCCCGGTCCTCCTGCTTCAGGTATGGTGATGCATGCACACACACGGACAGTCTGCCTGTATTTCCTACATTGTAGATCATTTGTTGTACTTCCTTGCAGGTCTCTATGTTGTAGGGGAGAAAGGGGAGAAGGGTTCTCCAGGTCCACCAGGTCGCTGTGACTGTAATACCATTCTAGGAGCAAATAATGCCCCTTTTGGAAGCTACACACAACGACATGGGGCCAATAAAGTCACTGCTGTTAGATTATACACCTTGATCTTCACAATGCAAGCTGAATTTGTATTTGTGGTAAATATATATATACCTTCTCATGTTCTTTGTGTAGATATATGTGGTGAACAGTGAGGAGGAAATGGGCCGTCTACATGTAGACAATGCAATGGCATTCAGGAAGGATCAGAGGATGCTGTACTTTAATGACAAAGGTGGATGGAGTCCCATACAGGTGTCTATTTGAGTGTTATTACTATATCATTATTAGTCTTTTAATTGCTGTTAATAACTATTAATATTATTATAATGATGAATACAAGGTTTTGACCACTTTTATTTGCTGTTATTGAATGGATTCATTTATTAGGATTCTCCTTGACTACATCTAAACATCTCATTGTCTTTTTTTGTAAAAAAAAAAAAACCAAAACACTAAAAGTGACTTTACTGTCATAATTATTTAAGCCCTTCCAGTCTTTCCAGTCTACTGAGACAATCCCAGACAGAGTCGGTGTCTGTGGGGACGGAAAGGTGCAGGCCCAACACGGAGAGGAGTGTGACGATGGGAACCAGATTGTTACTGATGCATGTCTCAGTGAGTTACATGCTTCTAATGCTCTCCTGTACACATGCAGGGTTACATTAATATTTAATAAAATACAGGCACTCATTTGCCTTTTAAGATGGTTTATTCTCTGTTTTCTACAAGTGTGAAAGCTGCCTCAGAACCTGCCTAGAACTACAAAGAAGACTCTCATGAGATATCATGCAGAGCATGAGGCAAAGGATAAAAGCAGTAAACACTGTGAAACCTTTCTTTGATCTTTCATTAATCCCCCCCTTTTCTCTTTTCCTGTCAAGCTTTCATTACTCTACTTCAGTTCAATTAAATTAACAGGAAAAGCTGTACTGGCATTCATGAAAACAGGCAGCAGTGCCAAGACATTAGTAATGTCTTTTTTCTCCCCTCCCTCCCTGGCTTGGTTTTTCCTACCTCTACCTTTATTTTTCTCCCCATCTTCTTCCTTTGGCCTTTGCAGACTGTAAGTGGGCCTACTGTGGAGATGGCTACCGACATGAAGGCATGGAGGAGTGTGATGGAAAGGACTTTGGTTATCAGACCTGCAACTCATATCTTCCTGGGTATGTTCATTGAACATTACGTCTTTATACCACTACTATCATCACATAAAACAGAGTCACTATGTTTACTGAAGACTAGTTCAAATTGCAGAAAGACTGTGAGAATATTTTTTGAATTAGAAAAACATATTCAGCAGTGAAAAATGGCAATTCTCATTTTCTATATGATATTGTCTGTCTCACATTGTGTGTGTGTATTTCCATTCATTCATTTTTAAATGTTGCTTCAGATCATTGAGGTTTGCAGGCCTTTGAATCCGCTTGGAAACAGCTTGGACACACTTTTTAAAAGTGCAAATGCACAGAAACCCAAATCATCACACCACATCGACTTTGCTTAACAGTTGGTGTTAGGTTTATTCTGAGATTGTATGATTGTATTCTCTAAACATGCCACATTGAATTATACCCGAATATTATTCAGCTGCTGCTGAGGTTTGTTTAGATCCAGCTTTGGACTCCAGATTGTTTGGGAAATACATTATTATCATCTCCAGATTGATGAGCAGGTGCTTCTCTAAGATTATTGTTGGTGTATTTCCTCCTTGGTCCCTGAAAGTTCAGGACCAGCAAAACGATGTGTCTTCATAGAGGTGGTCATACTTGTCAATCATGATTTAATCAAATGCATGTGAAGACCAGCACATATCTGATACATAATTCCAATGAAAGCAGTAAGAATGGATCTACTTTTTCACACTGTTAATGTCACAGTATAAAATGCTGTTAATTGTTGTTCATCTGAGGTTGAATTTACCCAATTATCGGCCTTCTGAAGGACATGATATTTTATTATGTCCTGAGACATAAAACAGGATTTGAAAAGGTTGCTTTTATGTTTTGCCCTCACTGAGCTGAGTTCTCCATTTGCACTCTTTAAACTATTTTCCTGTTGGCTTTTGCATGAACAAAAAGTTGCTTGTTATTATGTTAGGAGTAAATGTAAACAATTTGAGTTGTTTTACACCCTTTTCCTTGTCTCATGCAGGTCCTTTGGGCATCTCAAATGCACCGACTTGTGTATCATTGATTCTACTGGCTGCAAATACTTCACTTGAATTGAAAAGTTTAGAAATGGCCACAGTGGATGTCTGCACTTCCTCTTTCTGATCGTGGGGATTATACTTCAAATTTCCACTGAAGTCTCACCCCTTTTTAATCGCTGACGGACTGAAAGAATGTATTAAAGCACTTGTGCCTGCTCTGAGTCATGAAAGTCATGGAAGTCAGTTTTAAGTCAGCTGTCCTCACTTGAGGTTGAATTTCCAGTTCAGCAGCTCCTTTGAATCGTCACGTCAATGGCTGCAGCAGTGTAACAAACTATAGAGATGGGGGAAATATTAAACGGGTGAATAACTGTGTCAAATGCAATTGTTACAATGTTTATGACTTGCTGACTGTTAATGCAAAAATAAGCTAAGTCCTTAATACGGGGTAAAAAAAAAATATCCTTTTGCAAAGAGGCAGTTATGTATTATAGATACTGTAGTGTGTAATTTCGGGGATGTGTGAATGTGTTTATTCTCGTACAATGTATTTAAAAACATATATTTATGAAGTTGCATGTTAATATGAGTTAGTGCACAACAAATTTCTTTAACCAATGCAGTAGCAGTATAAGCAAAGTGGTAGCTCACTGTAAGGGAATGTGCAAATAAGCCGACATAAGAAAAATGAATGTCAAATTAAAAAAAAAAAAAAGTAAAAAAGACTGTGATTATTAAAGAGCATGAAGTTACACAACTAAAATGTGATATGATATCCAGCATGGCTGTATATCAAATAAAGTACAGTACAACAATAAAGAGTCCAGTCAAGTCTGTAGTTGTGGGCGTGGCTGATGAGGAAAGCAGCCAATGAGAGGAAACGACAATGCCACGTAGAGGACCGCTGCAAGACACTCTTCGCTGTTTCTTGTGAAAACGTGTTTTTTTGCAGTGTATGTTTTTGTTTTGCTGTGAAAGTTGAAGGTAAGAATATGCTGCTGACCGAGCTGAGCTGGTTGTGCGCATTTCTGCTGTCTGTCAGCGGGGAGAAGCTGCCTGAAGCTGAGGTGAACATAGAGGTCCTCAGCAAACCTTTTATCTGTCACCGAAAGACAAAGTACGGAGACATGCTGATGGTGCATCATGACGGGTTCTTTGACAACGGAACCATGTTTCACTCCAGGTACATTATTTCTAATGCTTGTTGTGAGGAATATCATGACAACTAAGAAGCTGCTCTGTCTCCCTACAGTCTGTCTTGTTTTAATACTTATTTACATGAAAGTCGTGTCATATGAAAGCTTTGAGTTGAACAGGGAGGAATTTGGAGTTCCAATGCTCCAAAGCTTATTGGGTAAAGTCAGTGTCACGTGCTTAAAATGAAAACGTAAATTCGGGGTTTTTGCACTTTCTGCTGGTAAAATAGTAATTCTTTTGGTAAGACGCAAGTCTCTATAATATGTGACAAAACGGCGGAAGTTAAACAGAAACAGACCGGAAACGTCTTCCAGACCTTTAGGGAAAAGTTCTTCACTAATCACTTTAAGCAAGCTTGTACAGGTATGTTTCTGTCATAACAGTACGCCCAGTGCTAGTTTGGAAAGGAGGAGTTTGGTCTGCCAGACATCTAAAATGAACCCTGATACCTTGTCAAGAGCTTATCATTCAGAGAAAAGAAATATTATCAGGTGTTCCTAAAACAAAGTCAGCATCTTTTTTGAAATACACATACATACAAGAGACAAATACAATACTGGAATTAAAAACCACATTGGACAGAATCAAGTGTGTCCTCATTAATGAACATCTATGAATATTGGATAGATAGACTATAGTCACCTAGTTGGTTTCTCTTACTTCTGTACCATACTTGCACATTTCCATTATCTTTGGAGGAGAAGAGAGGACGCCAAAAGTGAAGCGCTCATAGAATCGGTAAACGTAGACGTGATGGATATCTTCTTTAACATAATGTTTGAATTAAAAGTTAGAATTTTTAACAGTAAGCTTATGTAAGAAAAGGTGACTGTACAATCCAAATGATATGGAAATGTTTTGCATTCATACATTTCTTCCTGATTTATGCCTTAGGCATGGAAATTTAACTCTGTTTTAATATGAAAAAACTCTGTTAGTCAGACTGATGGATCATCCAGAGTGGAGCGGTAATGTGGAAAAAAGGTACGAGATATATGTCTAAGGTACAGACTCTGGTTGTTCTAAGCAGAGGTAGGACAAGCCTACTTACGATGGCACCTTTGGTGCACACAACAGCAAAACAAAGATCCGACTGACTTAATATCAAACAGGAGGATGATTGAAGCAGTCTTATTATACCAATGGTAACACGTGTCATAATCCTACATTTTCACTAAGGGAAAGTTTAAGTGATAAAGCTTAAAAATAAATGTGCAAACACCAGAGAGTACGGGATGTCTGATGGAACCTTTCTAAAAGCTTCATCATGGTCTGTAGAAAAGCTTTCTAAAAAAAACATGTCCTCCTTTATTTGCTCTTCAGTCGAAACTCTGGTGACAAGCAGCCGATGTGGTTCACACTTGGCATCAGGCAAGTACTGAAAGGCTGGGACATAGGCCTGCAGGACATGTGTGCTGGAGAGAAAAGGAAGCTCATATTACCTCCAGCCTTGGCTTATGGAAAGGAAGGGAAAGGTACTGCAGACGCAAGCTCAGTTGCATGTCGCTGAATGAATTAGTCCCATTAACTGATAGTCCCATGGTGTTGCAGCTGCATGTAAGCAGGTATGCATGTAATGCATCCACAGCGTATCATACTTTGCTGTTTTATTGTGAATGGCTTCCTAGAACATCCACACTGAATGTGGGGTTCATTCAGTGATGCTTTTTCTCAGCATGGAGCATGTACACAATATTATGATTTGTTCTGCTCAGTATTAACTACCTTAATAATATATATCTCTCTCCTTTATGTTAATGTTTCCATGACAACAGAACAATAAAATGTATGTAACTACCAGCACAGCTAAAGTTTGATGATTATTCTACTTAATAGCAGATCATTAGTTGGCTTTTTACCCTACTGTCCTGTATTTTTAATGATCAGGTAAGATCCCACCTGAGAGCACACTGACCTTCATCGTTGAGTTGCTTGAGATCAGGAATGGGCCAAGGTCACATGAATCCTTCCAAGAGATGGATCTCAACGATGATTGGAGACTCTCCAAAGATGAGGTAAAGACAAGAATTAAAGTTTTATTTAACCAGTATGGTTATAAAAAAAACCCTCTTATCCCTAAGAGGCTTTTGAGATGTTATTTTCACCTATTAAGAGTTCTGTTAGAGATATTGTTCTGTTTTTAATTTAATTTTCTTTATTTTTTTTATCATGAGATCCTGTCCTTTTTGCATATGTCAGGTGAAAGAATATCTGAGGAAGGAGTATGAGCGCTACGGTCATCCTCCGAATGACACCCTACATGAGAACCTGATGGAGGAAATCTTTACTAGAGAGGATAAGAACAAGGACGGCTTTATTTCTTCCAGAGAATTCACATACAAACACGATGAACTGTGAAGAGATTGCTGGGAATGTTTCTGGTGCGCAGCTTAGTAAAAAAAGACAATTTCAGGATATGTGAAGTTTTTTGTTTGTGAAGCTGATGTGATTATTATTATTGTGTTTAAGGGTCAAACAAACAGTCTCAGTTTCGTAAGAGGAATGCTTTACTGGACCCATGTTAGGTTGAATTTACTAAATGTAGAACTGTGTATGGGACATTTTAAGATATTAAGACTTGTTGGTAATTGCATTTGTCAATAAATATGCAGACATATTGAGTCTAGATTGGGTGTCATGAGGTACTAACTGCTACTAAATCTGCTTGTTAAATTCCCCCAGAAACACGTTTTCTTTACCCAATTTATTATTTTTTTCCAATTTAAGTACAAAATAAAAATAAATATTGTCTTAACAAGTATACTTTATACTAAAACATCATTTTAACTTGATTTTTCTCATAACTGTATCATGGATAACTAACCAAATCCAAGGATAGCAGGTCATGCAGATTAAAAAATAGTGTTAATCTAGTCATTAAATGGTCCATGTAATGCCACAGCTGCTTAAACTTCCTCCTAGAAAAAGGATCCCCTTGTTGTTTCCAGACAGAGCAGGGCACGCAGAAAAACTCAGATTGGGCTTAGTGTAAGTTAGCTGTTATAACGATGTGATGGGCTGGTTACTGAGAATAAGAGTCCTCAACCAGCAAATAAACTAGTTTAAGTGTTTCTGTAGCACAAAACAATTAAAGACTAAAGTTAAAAAAAAAACTGTATTAAGTAAAATTGTACAAGACTTTGTTATTAAACCAGCATATTCAGGAAAGATGGGGATTTTTTGTGCAAAACTTTATTTTTCTCTCATTTAGGAAGTTTACACAAAAAACCAGCAGGTGGCAGCATCTTCTCAAGTATTAGTATTGATTAGTACTTTAGGGAAAGAAATAAACAGATCATTTTCATACAAACTCCTCCCAATACCAGTAACTGTCCCATCCAATGTTCAGAAAAAGAAAACATTACAATAATGAGGGATAGCACCATTAATGCATGTTAAATGATGGTTACATTACCCAACAATGTAATAACATTAGTAAATAATGTATTAAAAGTAGACAAAATTTCACATTGAGTCCTATTTATGCCCTGAAATTAAAAGAACATGGATCAGCTGCTGCAGTGTAGTCAACATGGTCTCCCTCTATTATTGTCTGGATTTTTTTTAAGTGAAACCACATACCTGCTTTGTTGAGCATTAACTGTAGCATGTTGTAAGACATTTTACAAAAGCAGAGTTTGTACATAAAAACCTTTATGTTGTGTGTTTTAAAGTATGTTAGTGCTAACGGTTTCATTAGGTCTTGAATTAATATTCAATGAAGTCCTAAACTTTTAAATGTAATGGAAGGCAGTAGCACCGGAGTGATGTGCATTTGTGTAGAATCTGCTTATGAGTTAGAAATGCAGCAAGCCCTCCTCCTCAAACACATTCAAAACATTCCACACTGGAAAAGGTCAGAGGTCACACAGAATAAGGCCGGACGCTGTTTGACACTTGCATACACGCGTACAGTGCACACGCCAAAAACACATGCGGCATAAGCACACAAAGTCTCTCTGGTGACAATGTTGCTATGATGAGCTGTCATGAGATGGAGAAGAAATATTTAAGATATTCTTTTTAGGGCTGAAGAGGAGGGTGAGTCCATGACTCATCTGAGGTGTGTCCTGATCCCTGGTGGTTTGGGGTTCACTGCATTTGGAAGCAAAGAGTGGGGGAAAAGCAATAACAGATGAGATTAACTTCATTGAAAATGATCAAATATAGCAAGTCTTCATCGTGAGTACCTCTGTTTTCTTTGCTGGGGTAGATGCGAGGGAAAGTCTTGAATTCATCAGGTGGTGGTAGGTCTTCTACAGGGTGGAATTGAAACTTGGATTCAAAATCATCTGCAGGTGAGAAAATAAGAAATGTTTGATCTAATCTTGTAGCAGCTATTCTCTTGTGTTAATTCTCCAAACTATACATTCAACATTCCCATCTCATGGAAGATTTTGACACTTTAAGGACCGACTTTCATCCTTTAAATAGACATTCCTTTACATGCATTTGACCTTGAGTGTTTAGTTTCTTTTTGCACATCTTATTTTTAAATATGTAGTAAAATCCTACCTAAGCTGTGCAGGTGTCCATTCCTGAGGCTGAATGGTGGCGGAGGAGGTGGTGGCGGTGGGGGTGGAATGCGGGTGGACAACTCTGTGGTTGGGGAACGTGCTGGGGGAGCTGGTGGAGGAGCCAGCCGACCAACACCTGTTGGCAAATGAGACATCAGTAAAAATGTTTATGACCATGTAAACAGTATGAGTCAAATCTCAAAACGATCCATTTTAACACAGATTAGCTTGTTTTTGGTTGTTTTTTTTTACTCCGACATTTAGCTGTGATGCAATAAAACACGGATCACAATTTCCACTACTGATTTTTTTTTATTGTTAATATATCATTTAATTTAATTATAATTTAAATATATCAAAACTTTCTCAAATTAATCAGTGACACTATTATAATAAAACACAGTAATAGCTGAAAAAAGACATTATGTCTTGTCTTTGCTAATGTGAAATAACCACGATGATGCCTCTGAAACAAAAAAAACGAGTGTGATTAAAGACTACTGTTTTTATACTTGACCTATCTCTATCGCTGGGTTTACAAAAGTGATCTTGAAATTTTCCTATTGGCTGTTGCATTTTAGACACATTTTGGCTTGGCCTCTCTCTCTCTTTCTCTCTCTCGGCTACTGAAACTATCCTCCAGTTTGTTGTTTATTCACTGTGGTCTAAAGGTCCTGATGCACAAAACTGACAGCAAACATAAGAAGTGATGAAATGACCCTTTTTTGTTTCCTCACACCAACTCCATCTGAACAAATAAAAAACAAAGATAAGTCTTGGACACACTACAAAGACAACATCGAACTGCCAACTCAAATTTCCAACTCACCCCTGTCCTACACAAGAGCATGTGACTGGACTACAGCTCTTTTCTTCACTGACAACAGAATATTCATGAAGCCAGACTGGAGGAGCATAAGTAATGACTGGATTAGGCTAGGTCATTATTTTGAGTTAAATGTTTTTTATGTTTGCAGGTTTCGTTAAAAAGCTGTGCTTCAGTTTTAAAGAGCACAGAATGTGAAGTGTTCAGTAAATTTCTACTTTAAGTTAATACAATGGAAAAAAATCTGTCACATTACCATACAGAGCACACAGCAGGAGCCCCAAAAATACAAGGGGGACAGATGTTTTATTATGCTTTGCTATTTTCCTAAAAACCAGATGTTAGTTTAATTAAATTCTCATGTTTCCGCAGAGCATGTGGATAGTGACAGTCAATGTTGACCCAGTCAAAATTGGTGGAAAGTTAAACAGCGACACAGAAATCTGGGCCTCTGGCACCTTCATTCAAATTTTTTTTTATTTCTTATTCATACAGCAGAATGTATCATAATAAAGTTGTATTTCTTTATTTTTAATCTTTTTTATTTTAATACTCTCTACAAATATGTAGAGTAGAAAAGTTGGAATTAAAACAGTGACCTTTAGGCCACTGTTTTAATTGCTACTCTACTCTCTGAGCAGCAAAGAGTAGGTATCATTTTTGTCTCTGAAAGAATCATTAGAGTCACCACTAAATAGGTAGATTTAATTTGAGACATGCCTTATGTACGAGTCACCCAAGTCAAAAGGCTGGGAATTAAATTTTCCTTCATTTTAGGGAAACTACACTTAACACATATAACCATAGCCTGTAGCAAAGTTTTCAGTTTGTATCCATGTTCAAGTTTGTGCAACATCTATCTATCACCACAATGCCGACAAGTTATGTGTATTTAAGTAAAACATAAAGCCAGAGATGTGACATAAAGAGGTTGTAACCACCTACCGGCACTTCTGGGCACAGCTGGTGGCCGTCGAGTGGGAGCGTTGCAGGGGTACGAGGGAGGCAGTGAGCGCATCACTGATGAGGGCACTGGAGCTACTTTGGGTGCGGGTGGAGGGAGGGTGGACTGACAGCTTGGGGTGAAGGATGCAGGTAGAGGTGGAGGAGGAGGTGGAGGAAGTCCCAGAGGACTGTCGCGCAAAATGGGGAAGCGAGAAGGTTCAGAGTAGAAAGCAGTGGGAGGCAGAGAGAAGAAACAACCTGAGGAACGATCCGCTGGTACGGATGAAGGAGACTGGTACGGGAGAGGTGGAGGAGGTGTGGAGGGCTGGGACACTGGTGTATGGTGAGAGTGCTGGATGGGGAGCCATGTTGGCTTGGTAACCTGGCATGGAGGAGGAGGGGGAGGGCAGGAGGGAAGAGGGGGAGGTTTGTTGGCTGGCCGGTCCTGAAAAGACTGAGTTGGGGGAGGTGGGGGTGGAGCAGAGGGAGGAGCAGGTGGAGGTGTGGAGGGAGAAGAAGCAGGAAAAGGAGGTGGGTACTTGGTGCTGTGAGAGGGAGAGGAAGGAGCGGAGGAGGAGGCGAGCAGACGTTGGAAGGAGCTTTGGACGTCTGCTGTTCTGGGAGACTCGGGAACGCTGGCTGAGTCGGATGATGCAGGCGGATTCCAGAGTGGCTTCAGGGAGACGGAAGAGCTCGATCGAGACACTTAAAAACACAAAAACGTCATTTAGATGGTTAGAAAATCTATGAAAGGCTGTTCAATTTCATCAATCTGGCTTTTACACCAACCTGGGGTCTTGCCTGTAAACTCTCTCTGTCCTATCGGCCTGAGTGTGGGAAACCCTCCAGCAAATAGTCCACTCAAAGAGGATCCCATGGGTGCTGTCCCACACGATGAGCCTTGAGAACCACCATTTCCTGATGTCTCTGCAGGGTTAGCTTTGGGCTCTGAGCAACATCATAAACACACATTACAGGTTATTCAGTAAACTTGAAGTCAATAATTACATGAAATGATTTTTACAAGGTATTCAGCATTTAATGTTTGATGGATTCATTTATTTAATTATTCAGTCATTCACTCCTAAGGAGTGAATTTCATATGAACTATCAACC